>JAJIYU010010619.1:0-15994 GCA_030144865.1 Tinospora cordifolia | reverse complement strand
AACATCATCACACATGCAAGATTTATTCAAATTAAAATAAAGAAGTAAAGGTTAGAAGTCACTTCCACCTTAAAACGCGTATCTTCTATATGCCTCTGAAATCCGGCAGAGTTCCGCTACTTCAACAGCTTCTAAACACTCAAAACTTTCAAGATCACTCAAGAACTAAGGAGAATGCCAAGAAGAAGGCTAGAAGCACAAGATGACAACTCAACTCTTGTTGCTTGGGATGGTTTGAGTTGTGAGCATTGGGAGGTTTATATAGGCTTCAAAAGTGTATAGAATGGCAAGTTTTTTGGTGGAAAACTTGCAAAAATTCAAATTTTCGTGCCCCCCAAGGCTAGGAAAATAGTAGGTATTTTTTTTTGGAATTTTTTGGAGTTTAGAAACATTTTTTTTGAATTTTTTTCGGATTTTTGTTATTTAAATCGGAGCATAGGATATCAGTCATTGGATGTTTCTCGGGATACGTTAGCGATCAGATCGGGCGGATAAGACGTTGTCTGTTAGCTTTTCCTCGAGACACGCATTCGGATTGGATCGGCACCGTCGGATCGTTCTCAGATCAAGCAACAGAATCAGATCTTCGATCTCAACCGTCCGATCGTTCTCGAGCGCATCAACAGATCGCGAATTCATTTTTGCGGATGGATCTTTGGCCGTTGGATCAGGCGGATTCGATCTCAGACGTTGGATCATTCTCGATCGATGTGTAAGTTCGCAATTGAGTTTTGGCGGGTGAGATCTCGGCCGTTGATCATCCTCGATCAAAGAATCAGATCGCGATTGAGATTTTTGGATTTGGTCTGGACTGTTGATCCTCCTCGATCGATGTATCATTTCGTGATCTCCTCAGCGTGCCTCGTTTTGAGTCGTTGGATCGCACAGATCGTCCTCGAGTTTCATGTGGGGTCTGATTTCGCAATGATCGTCTCGCGCCTGTGATCTGGACCGTTGGATTGGATAGATTGATTTTGGACTGTCCGATTGATTTCTATTTATTTCTTAAGCAATTCCTTAAATTTCATAATTAATTCCACTAAAATTGTAATTTTCATTTAATTATCTTAATTTTTATTATATCTCCAATATAAATTATTTTTCATGTGCCAACCCACCATTTGCACCCAAAATTTCTTAAAATCTCTGAAATTAATTTATTCAACTTATTTTATTTATTTTTATTTTTTTTTTGACAAAGGGAGGAACATAGACTATGTCCATTTCTATCAGTACGCAACAGGGTAACAATGCGATTAGCCCAATACAAAGCATGAAGTAAGAATTTTCTCAAGAAACTAGGGTCTCAAGCTGTGTTGGGAACTTGAATGAGTTAAAAAGTCTCTTTAAATGTCATAATTCATCGTAAATGAAGCATTGACCAATAAAAACGCACGTGAAATAAAGAAATCTATCCTAAAATAGGTTGTTGATTGTTTTTAAGCCAGAAACGTTGAAAATGAGTTCTTCAAACTGTAAGGTTGTTTATAAGAGTGCAACGAAGCTAAAATTAGTTATTTTGAGTTTCATGTGTGCATAGAGGGTTAAGAATTCAACGAAATGTGAACTTAAGAAGAAATTAGCATGCAATTGAGGAATTTGGCACTCATAAGGAACAGTTCCCCTCTAATTGATGAACTAACTGAAAAAAGCTTTCTTAAACTAAGAAAATGTTCTTTTTCTACTAGTGAAAGCCAAAAATATCCTTTTCAAACTAAAATATCAACTGCAAGAGTGCAGAGAGAACAACAGGGAATCATTTGAATTCTACAAGCATTGAATGTCTGTAGATGCGATAGAAAGTAAATTTATTGTTAGTGTGACGCTTCCTTCGAGCAATTGGGGCCTCTAAGCTCCTTTGGTATCCGAACGAGTTATAAGATCGCTCATGAAATGGTATCGAAATGAAATAAGGAAGCAAGGTGTGAAAGCTTTATGAAGTGGAAGAAACTAGTTGTAACTGAGCCATTGGCTCCATTTCTATAGTCGAAAACAAAAAACACAAGTTGTTCTTTCTTACAATTGTATAAAGAGAGGAAAATAGACTACGCTCATTTTTATTAGTCTCCAGGTAGGTAACAATGCGATTAGCCCAATTGAAAGGATGAAAGAACGATTTTCTTAGGAAACTAAGGTCTCAAACTACGTTGGGCATTTAAATTACTTTAAAAAACTCTTTAAGTGGTATATAATTCATCGTAAGTGAAGCATTAACCAATAGAAATGCATGTCAAAGAAAAAAATCAATTCTAAATGGGTTTTTGACTATTTTTCTGTAGGAAAATGTTGAATACAAGTTTTTCAAATTGTTTCGTTGTTTGTAATACTGTAAAGAAGCTAAAATTAGTTATTTTGAGTTCCATTTGTGCATAGATGGTTAAGAATGGAAAAAAAATGCAAATTCATGAAAAAATTAGCGTGTAATTGAGGAATTAGGCACTCAAAAGTAACAATTCCACTCTAATTGATGAACTATAACCAATAAAAGCTTTCTTAAACTAGGAAAATACTCTTTCTCTACTAGTGAAAACAAAAAAATATCCTTTTTAATCTAAAATATCAATTGCAAGACTGCAAAGAGAACAACAAGATGTCGTTTGAATTCCACAAGCATTGGACGTTTGTAGATGCGACAGAAAGTAACATTTATTATTAAGTGTGATGCTTCCTTCGAGCAATTGGAGCCACTAAGCTCTTTTGGTATCCGAACGAGTTATGAAATCGCTCATGAAATGGTATCGTAATAAAATAAGGAAGCAAGGTGTAAAAGCTCTATGAAGTGAAAGAAATTGGTTATAATTGAGCCATTGTCCCCATCTCTTCAGTCAAAAATAAGAAAGAAAATTCATTTGTTTATTTGTAACATTGTAAAGAGAGGAACATAGACTATGTCCATTTCTATTAGTACCTGGCTGGGTAACAATGCGATTAGCCCAATAGAAAGCATGAAGTAAGAATTTTCTCGAGAAACTAGGGTCTCAAACTGTGTTGGGAATTTAAATGAGTTAAAAAGTCTCTTTTAATGTTATAATTCATCGTAAATGAAGCATTGACAAATAAAAACGCATGTGAAAGAAAGAAATCTATTCAAAATTGGTTGTCGATTTTTTTTCAGTCGATAATGTTGAAAATGAGTTATTCAAACTGTTTGGTTGTTTGCAAGAGTGTAACGAAGCTAAAATTAGTTATTTTGAATTTCAAGTGTGCATAGAGGGTTAAGAATGCAAGAAATGTGAATTAATGAAGAAATTAGCACGCAATTGAGGAATTCGGCACTCAGAAGGAACAATTCACCTCTAATTGATGAACTCATCAATAAAAGCTTTCTTAAACTAAGAAAATATTCTTTTTCAACTAGTGAAAGCCAAAAATAACCTTTTTAAAATAAAATATCAATTGCAAGAGTGCAGAGAGAACAACAAGGAATCATTTGAATTCCACAAGCACCAAGCGTCTGTAGATGCGATACAATGTAAATTTTATTGTTAGTGTGATGCTTCCTTCGAGCAATCGGGGCCACTAAGCTCCTTTGGTATCCGAACGAGTTATAAGATCGCTCATGAAATGGTATCGAAATAAAATAAGGAAGCAAGTTGTGAAAGCTCTATGAAGTGAAAGAATCAAGTTGTAATTGAGCCATTGGCCCCATCTCTACGGTCAAAAACAAAAAACACAAGTTGTTTGTTCTTACAATTGTATAAAGAGATGAAAATAGACTACATTCCTTTTTATTTGTCTCCCGCTAGGTAACAATGTGATTTGCCCAATTGAAAGGACGAAGCAACGATTTTCTCAGAAAACTAGGGTCTCGAACTGTGTTGGGTATTTAAATTAGTTCAAAAGACTCTTTAAATGTTATATGTCTCATCGTAAATGAAGCATTAACCAATAGAAATGCATGTCAAAGAAAGAAATCAATTCTAAATAGGCTGTCAACTATTTCTCTGTAGGAAAATGTTGAAAACAAGTTTTTCAATATGTTTTGTTGTTTGTAATACTTTAAAGAAGCTAAGATTATTTTGAGTTTCATTTGTGCATAGATGGTTAAAAATGCAAAAAAAAATGCAAATTCATGAAAAACTTAGCGTGCAATTGACGAATTTGGCACTCAAAAGTAACAATTCCACTCTAATTGATGAACTATAACCAATAAAAGCTTTCTTAAACTAGGAGAATACTCTTTCTCTGCTAGTGAAAACAAAAAATAACCTTTTTAAGCAAAAATATCAATTGCAAGAGTGGAAAGAGAACAATAGAATGTCGTTTGAATTCTACAAGCATTGAGCGTCTGTAGATGCAATCGAAAGTAACATTTATTATTAAGTGTGATGCTTCCTTCGAGTAATTGGGGCCATTAAGCTCCTTTGGTGTCCGAATGAGTTATAAAATCGCTCATGAAATGGTATCGCAATGAAATAAGGAAACAAGATGTAAAAGCTCTATGAAATGAAAGAAATTAGTTATAATTGAGCCATTGGCCCCATCTCTTCAGTCAAAAATAAGAAACACAAGTGGTTTGTTTATTTATAACAATATAAAGAGAGGAACATGGATTGTGTCCATTTTTATTAGTACTCGGCTAGGTAACAATGCGATTAGCCCAATAGAAAGCATGAAGTAAGAATTTTCTCGAGAAACTAGGGTCTCAAACTGTGCTGGGAATTTAAATGACTTAAGAAGTCTTTTAAATGTTATAATTCATCCTAAATGAAGCATTGACCAACAAAAACGCATATAAAAGAAAGAAATCTATTCTAAGATAGGTTGTTGATAGTTTTTCAGCTGAAAACGTTGAAAATGAGTTCTTCAAACTGTATGGTTGTTTGAAAGAGTGCAACGAAGCTAAAATTAGTTATTTTGAGTTTTATGTGTGCATAGAGGGTTAAGAATGCAACAAAATGCGAATTTATGAAGAAATTGGCATGCAATTGAGGAATTTGGCACACAGAAGGAACAATTCCCCTCTAATTTATGAACTCACCAATAAAAGCTTTCTTAAACTAAGAAAATGTTCTTTTTCTACTAGTGAAAACCAAAAATAACCTTTTTAAACTAAAATATCAATTGCAAGAGTGGAGAGAGAACAACAGGGAATCATTTGACTTCTAAGATCATCGAGTGTCTGTAGATGGGATATAAAGTAAATTTTATTGTTAGTGTGACGCTTCCTTCGAGGAATTGGGGCCGCTAACCTCCTTTGGTATCTGAACGAGTTATAAAATCGCTTATGAAAATGGTATTGAAATGAAATAATGAAGCAAGTTGTGAAAGCTCTATCAAGTGAAAGAAATTAGTTGTAACTGAGTCATTAGTCCCATCTCTATACAGTCAAAAACAAAAAACACAAGTTGTTTGTTCTTATAATTGTATAAAGAGAGGAAAATAGACACTGTCCATTTTTGTTAGTCTTCGGCTAGGTATCAATGCGATTAGCTCCATTGAAAGGACGAAGCAACGATTTTCTCAGGAAACTAGGGTCTTGAACTGCGTTGGGTATTTAAATTAGTTCAAAAGTCTCTTTAAATGTTATGTAATTCATCATAAAAGAAGCATTGACCAATAGAAATGCATGTCAGAGAAAGAAATCAATTTTAAATAGGTTGTCGACTATTTTTTTGTAGGAAAATGTTAAATACAAGTTTTTCAAATTGTTTCGCTGTTTGTAATACTATAAAGCTATTTTGAGTTTCATTTTTGCATAGATGGTTAAGAATGCAACAAAATACAAATTCATAAAGAAATTAATATGCAATTGAGGAATCCGACACTCAAAAGTAACAATTCCACCCTAATTGATCAACTAACCAATAAAAGCTTTCTTAACCTAGGAAATACTCTTTCTCTGCTATTGAAAACAAAAAATAACCTGTTTAAGCTAAAATATCAATTGCAATAGTGTAGAGAGAACAATTGAATGCCATTTGTATTCTACAAGCATTGAGCGTGTGTAGATGCAACAAAAAGTAAAGTTTATTGTTAAGTGTCATGCTTCCTTCGAGCAATTGGGGTCACTAAGCTCCTTTGGTATCCAAACGAGTTATAAAATCGCTCATGAAATGGTATCATAATGAAATAAGGAAGCAAGGTGTAAAAGCTCTATGAAGTGAAAGAAATTAGTCATAACTGAGACATTGGCTCCATCTCTTCAGTTAAAAATAAGAAACACAAGTCGTTTGTTTATTTATAACAATATAAACAGAGGAACATAGACTGTGTCCATTTTTATTAGTACCCAGCTAGGTAGCAATGCGATTAGCCCAATAGAAAGCATGAAGTAAGAATTTTCTCAAGAAACTAGGGTCTCAAACTATGTTGGGAATTTAAATGAGTTAAAAAGTCTCTTTTAATGTTATAATTCATCGTAAATGAAGCATTGATAAATAAAAAACGCATGTGAAAGAAAGAAATCTATTCTAAAATAGGTTATCGATTTTTTTTAGTCAAAAAAGGTTGAAAATGAGTTATTCAAACTGTATGGTTGTTTGTAAGAGTGTAACGATGCTAAAATTAGTTATTTTGAGTTTTATGTGTGCATAAATGGTTAAGAATGCAAGAAAATGCGAATTTATGAAGAAATTAGCATGTAATTAAGGAATTTGGCACTCAGAAGGAACAATTCCCCTCTAATTGATGAACTCACCAAGCAAGTTTTCTTAAACTAAGAAAATGTTCTTTTTCTACTAGTGAAAACAAAAAAAACAAAAAAACCTTTTTAAACTAAAATATCAATTGCAAGAGTGCAAAGAAAACAGCAGGGAATCATTTGAATTCTACAAGCACCGTGCGTCTGTAGATGCGATACAAAGTAAATTTTATTGTTAGTGTGACGCTTCCTTCACGCAATTGGGGCCACTAAGCTCCTTTGGTATCTAAACGAGTTATAAGATTGCTCATGAAAATGGTCTCCAAATGAAATAAGGAAGCAAGGTGTAAAAGTTCTATGAAGTGAAAGAAATTAGTCGTAACTGAGCCATTGGCCCCATCTCTATTGTCAAAAATAGAAAACACAAGTTGTATTTTCTTTCAATTGAAAGAGAGGAAAATAAACTCGTTCATTTTTATTAGTCTCCAACTAGTTAACAATGCGATTAGCCCAATTGACAGAAAGAAGCAACGATTTTCTCCGGAACTAGGGTCTTGAACTGCATTGGGTATTTAAATTAGTTCAAAAGACTCTTTAAATGTTATATAACTTATCGTAAGTGAAGAATTAACCAATAGAAATCCATGTCAAAGAAAGAAATTAATTCTACATAGCCCGTCGACTATTTTTCTGTAGGAAAATGTTGAATACAAGTTTTTCAAATTGTTTTATTGTTTGTAATACTGTAAAGAAGCAAAAATTAGCTATTTTGAGTTTCATTTGTGCATAGATGGTTAAGAATGCAACAAAATGCAAATTCATGAAGAAATTAGTGTGCAATTGATGAATTATGTACTCAAAAGTAACAAATCCACTCTAATTGATGAACTAACCAATAAAAGCTTTCTTAAGCTAGGAAAATACTCTTTCTCTGCTAGTTAAAACAAAAAATAACATTTTTAAGCTAAAATATCAATTACAAGAGTGTAGAGAGAACAATAGCATGTCGTTTGAATTCTACAAGCACTGGCGTCTGTACATGCAACAGAAAGTAAAGTTTCTTGTTATGTGTGATGCTTCCTTTGAGCAATTGGGGCCAATAATCTCCTTTACTATCGGAACGAGTTATAAAATCGCTCATGAAATGATATTGTAATGAAATAAGGAAACAAGGTATAAAAGCTCTATGAAGTGAAAGAAATTAGTTACAATTGAGCCATTGGCCCAATCTCTTCAGTCAAAAATAAGAAACACAAGTTGTTTGTTTATTTATAACAATATAAAGAAAGGAACATAAACTGTGTCCATTTTATTGGTACCTGGCTAGGAAACAATGCGACCAAATAGAAAGCATGAAGTAAGAATTTTCTCGAGAAACTATGGTCTCAAACTGTGTTGGGAATTTAAATGAGTTAAAAAGTCTCTTTTAATGTCATAATTCATTGTAAATGAAGCATTGACAAATAAAAAATGCATGTGAAAGAAAGAAATCTATTCTAAAATAGGTTGTTGATTTTTTTTCAACCGAAAACGTTGAAAATGAGTTCTTCAAACTGTATGGTTGTTTGTAAGAGTATAAGGAAGCTAATATTTTGAGTTTCATGTGTGCATAGAGGGTTAAGAATGTAAGAAAATGCCAATTTATGAAGAAATTAGCATGCATTTGAGGAATTCGGCACTCAAAAGGAACAATTCCCCTTTAATTGATGAACTCACCAATAAAAGCTTTCTTAAACTAAGAAAATGTTCTTTTTCTACCAGTGAAAACCAAAAATAACCTTTTTAAACTAAAATATCAATTGCAAGAGTGCAGAGAGAACAACAGGGAATCATTTAAATTCTACAAGCATCGAGCATTTGTAGATTTGATAGAAAGTGAATTTTATTGTTAGTGTGACGCTTCCTTCGAGCAATTGGGGCCACTAAGCTCTTTTGGTATTCGAACGAGTTGTACGATCGCTCATGAAAATGGTATTGAAATGAAAGGAAGCAAGGTGTGAAAGCTCTATGAAGTGAAAGAAATTAGTTGTAACTGAGCCATTGGCCCCATCTCTATAGTCGAAAACAAAAAACACAAGTTGTTTGTTCTTACAATTGTATAAAGAAAGGAAAATAGACTACGTTCATTTTTAATAGTCTCCGGCTCGGTAAGAATGTGATTAGCCCAATTGAAAGGAGGAAGCAACGATTTTCTCAGGAAACTAGGGTCTCGAACTACATTGGGTATTTAAATTAGTTCAAAAGACTCATTAAATGTTGTATAACTCATCGTAAGTAAAGCATTGAGCAATAGAAATGCATGTCAAAGAAAGAAATTAATTTTAAATAGGCTGTCGGCTATTTCTCTATAGGAAAATGTTGAGTACAAGTTTTTCCATTGTTTGTGGTACTGTAAAAAAGCAAAAATTAGCTATTTTGAGTTTTATTTGTGCATAAATGGTTAAGAATGCAACAAAATACAAATTTATGAAGAAATTAGCGTGCAATTGAGGAATTAGGCACTCAAAAGTAACAATTCACCTCTAATTGATGAACTAACCAATAAAAGCTTTCTTAAGCTAGGAAAATACTCTTTCTCTACAAGTGAGAACAAAGATTAACCTTTTTAAGCTAAAATATCAATTGCAAGAGTGTAAAGAGAACAACAGAATGTCGTTTGAATTCTACAAGCATTGAGCGTCAGTAGATGCGATAAAAAGTAAAGTTTATTGTTAAGTGTGATGCTTCCTTCGAGCAATTGGGGCCACTAAGCTCCTTTGGTATCCGAACGAGTTATAAAATCGCTCATGAAATGGTATCGTACTAAAATAAGGAAGCAAGGTGTAAAAGCTTTACAAAGTGAAGGAAATTAGTTATAATTGAGCCATTGGCCCCATCTCTTCCGTCAAAAATAAGAAACATAAGTCGTTCATTTCTTTATAACAATATAAACAGAGGAACATAGACTGTGTCCATTTTTATTAGTACTCGACTAGGAAACAATGCGACGCAATAAAAAGCATGAAGTAAGAATTTTCTCGAGAAACTAGGGTCTCAAACTGTGTTGGGAATTTAAATGAGTTAAAAAGTCTCTTTAAATGTTTTAAATCATAATAAATGAAGCATTGACCAATAAAAACGAATGTGAAAGAAACAAATCTATTCTAAAATTGGTTGTCGATTGTTTTTCAGCTGGAAACTTTGAAAATAAGTACTTCAAACTGTATGGTTGTTTATAAGAGTGTAACAAAGCTAAAATTAGTTATTTTCAATTTCATGTGTGCATAGAGGGTTAAGAATCCAACAAAATGCAAATTTGTGAAGATATTAGCACGCAATTGAGGAACTTGGCACTCAGAAGGAACAATTCCCCTTTAATTGATAAACTCACCGATGAAAGCTTTCTTAAACTAAGAAAATGTTCTCTTTATACCTGTGAAAACCAAAACTAACCTTTTTAAACTAAAATATCAATTGCAAGAGTGCAAAGAGAACAACAGGGAATCATTTGAATTCTACAAGCACCGAGCGTCTATAGATGCAATTGAAAGTAAATTTTATTGTTAGTGTGATGCTTCCTTCGGGCAATTGGGGCCACTAAGCTCCTTTGGTATCCGAATGAGTTATACGATCGCTAATGAAAATGGTATCCAAATGAAATAAGGCAGCAAGGTGTGAAAGCTCTATGAAGTAAAAGAAATTAGTTGTAACTGAGCCATTGGCCCCATCTCTATAATCAAAAACAAAAAACACAAGTTGTTTGTTCTTACAATTGTATAAAGAAAGGAAAATAGACTACGTTCATTTTTAATAGTCTCCAGCTCAATAACAATGTGATTAGCCCAATTAAAAGGAGGAAGCAACGATTTTCTTTGGAAACTAGCGTCTCGAACTACGTTAGGTATTTAAATTAGTTCAAAAGACTCTTTAAATGTTATATAACTCATCATAAGTGAAGCATTGACCAATAGAAACGCATGTCAAAGAAAGAAATCAATTCTAAATAGCCCGTCGACTACTTTTCTGTTGGAAAATGTTGAATACAAGTTTTTCAAATTGTTTCGTTGTTTGTAATACTGTAAAGAAGCAAAAATTGGCTATTTTGAGTTTTATTTGTGCATAGATGGTTAAGAATGCAACAAAATGCAAATTCATGAAGAAATTAGCGTGCAATTGAGGAATTATGCAGTCAAAAGTAACAATTCTACTCTAATTGATGAACTAACCAATAAAAGCTTTCTTAAGCTAGGAAAATACTCTTTCATTGCTAGTGAAAACAAAAAATAATCTTTTTAAGCTAAAATATCAATTATAAGAGTATAGAGATACCAACAGAATGTTGTTTGAATTCTACAGGCATTGAGCGTCTGTAGATGCGACAGAAAGTAAGGTTTCTTGTTAAGTGTGATGCTTCCTTCAAGCAATTGGGGCCGCTAAGCTCCATTGGTATCCGAATGAGTTATAAAATCGCTCATGAAATGGTATCCTAATGAAATAAGGAAGCAAGGTGTAAAAGCTCTATGATGTGAAAGAAATTAGTTATAACTGAGCCATTGGCCCCAACTCTTCAGTCAAAAAAAAGAAACACAAGTCATTTGTTTATTTATAACAATAAAAAGAGAGGAACATGGACTGTGTCCGTTTTTATTAGTACCCAGCTAGGCAACAATACGATTAGCCCAATAGAAAGCATGAAGAATTTTCTCGAGAAACTAGGGTCTCTAACTGTGTTGGGAATTTAAATGAGTTAAAAAGTCTCTTTTAATGTTATAATTCATCGTAAATGAAGCATTGACAAATAAAAACGCATGTGAAAGAAAGAAATCTATTCTAAAATAGGTTGTAAATTTTTTTTCAGCTAATAACGTTGAAAATGAGTTATTCAAACTGTATGGTTGTTTGCAAGAGTGTAACGAAGCTAAAATTAGTTATTTTGAATTTCAAGTGTGCATAGAGGGTTAAAAATGCAAGAAATGTGAATTAATGAAGAAATTAGCACGCAATTGAGGAATTTGGCACTCAGAAGGAACAATTCACCTCTAATTGATGAACTCACCAATAAAAGCTTTCTTAAACTAAAAAAATGTTCTTTTTCTACCATTGAAAACCAAAAATAACCTTTTTAAACTAACATTTCAATTGCAAGAGTGCAGAGAACAACAGGGAATCATTTGAATTCTATAAGCACTGAGCGTCTGTTGATGCGATAGAAAGTAAATTTTATTGTTAATGTGATGCTTCCTTTGAGCAATTGGGGCCACTAAGCTCCTTTGGTATTCGAACGAGTTATAAGATCGCTCATGAAAATGGTATCGAAATGAAAAAGGAAGCAAGGTGTGAAAGCTCTATGAAGTGAAAGAAATTAGTTGTAACTGGGCCATTGGCCCCATCTCTATAGTCAAAAACAAAAAACACAAGTTGTTTGTTCTTACAATTGTATAAAGAAAGGAAAATAGACAACGTTTATTTTTATTAGTCTCCGGCTAGGTAACAATGCGATTAGCCTAATTGAAAGGACGAAGCAACGATTTTCTCTGGAAACTAGGGTCTCGAATTGTGTTGGATATTTAAATTAGTTCAAAAGACTCTTTAAATGTTATGTAATTCATCGTAAGTGAAGCATTGACCAATAGAAATGCATGTCAAAGAAAGAAATCAATTCTAAATAGGCTGTTGACTATTTTTCTGTAGGAAAATGTTGAATGCAAGTTTTGTGTTTGACACCTTGAAAACTGATATTTTTGACATAAAAGACCAATAACACATAGGAAATTAACTAATTTCGTGCAACCTCTAATAATGACCAATAAACCATCTTTATCATGTCAAATTAATGAGATGATGAGTTGAATTATTCTGTCTACACATGCATTTTCACTAGAGGTCTTTTTATTTCTTATAATTTTGACTATCCTGCACTTGAATGACACTCATAGCTCCTTTTAATTTATCCAAGCCCATATTAAAGTTGAAAAAATCATTAACACCTTGTTTGGCCCAAATGTTTTGATGCCCAAGTAATGTTTCATTAAGTCTTTGGCACGGGCCCTTGTAATCGATCCTCTTGGAATATGCAAAGCATGATCATCACCATCAATTAATTTATTTATGTCATCTTTGTCAACTTCATAATCTGCATCATTCCCTGTCTCCCCAAAAGGATTCGTCCTCTATTCATCACCTAAATCAAAAGGAGAAAGATCAACAACATTGAATGTTGCACTAATGTTATACGCACCTAGAAGATCTATTTTGTAGGCATTGTCATTGATCCTCTCAAGAACTTAGAATGGGCCATCCCCTTGAGGATGCAACTTGGACTTTAATTGTGCTAGAAATCGCTCCTTTCACATATGCACCCACACCCAGTCACCTGGTTCAAAAATAATTCGTCGTCGTCCTTTGTTTGCCTTGGAAGCATATTGCTCATTCTTCTTCTCAATGTGTTGCTTGACACGCTCTTGAAGTTTTTTAACCAATTTAGCTTTCTTATCTCTATCCAAACTTGCCCTGGCATCAATAGGTAAAGGTATTAAATCCAAAGAAGTCAAAGGATTAAATCCATTAACTATTTCAAATGGAGAATATGTTGTAGAAGAATGCAAACTTCTATTATAGGGAAACTCAATGAAAGGTCAACAGTCTTCCCAATTTCTCAAGTTCTTTTGAATGATGGTTCTAAGCAATTGAGTAAATGTTCGATTGACGACCTCTATTTGTCCATCAGTTTGGGATGATAAGCTATAGAAAATAGTAACATAGTTCCAAGTTTTCCCCATAATACTTTCCAAAAGTAACTAAGAAATTTTACATCTCTATCTAAAACAATACTTTTGGGTATACCATGAAGACGCACGACTTCTCGAAAGAACAAGTCAGCAATATAGGTGGCATCATCTGTTTTATGGCAAGGAATGAAATGTGCCATTTTAGAAAAAAGGTCAACCACAACAAATATGGAATCTCGACCTTTCTTGGACCTTGGTAAACCCAAAATGAAATCCATGGATAGGTCAACCCATGGTTTATCAGGTACATGCAAAGGTGTATAAAGTCCATTACATGAAACCTTGGATTTAGCCTTTTTACAGATGATACAATGGTCACAAACAAGTTCCACATCTTGTTTCATCTTAGGCCAGAAAAAGTGTTCTTGTAAAACTGCTAAAGTCTTTGTGACACCAAAGTGCCCCATTAATCCTCCCCCATGGGATTCTTTGACAAGCAATCCTCATATAGAGCTTGTTAGTATATACAACTTGTTCTCTTTGAACAAATAACCATCAACTCTATACAATTTTCCAAAAGTTTCCTTTTCACAAGCATGAAAAATATCACATAATTCATGATCATTGGCATACAAATCCTTGACATTCTCGAAACCTAATAAACGTGCATTTAAAGTCGAAAAAACCATTAACACCTTGTTTGGCCCAAATGTCTTGAACTAGCCCAAGTAGTGTTTCATTAAGTTTTTTGGCACGGGCCCTTGTAATCGGTCCTTTTGTAATAGCCCTTGTAATCGGTCCTCGTGTTTCATTAAGTCTTTTGTGTCATCTTTGTCAACTTCATAATCTGCATCAAATTGAGGAATCAGGCACTCAAAAGTAACGATTCCACTCTAATTGATGAACTAACCAATAAAAGCTTTCTTAAACTAAGAAAATACTCTTTCTCTGCTAATAAAAACCAAAAATAGCCCCTTTAAGCTAAAATATCAATTGAAAAAGTGCAGAAAGAACAACATAAGAAGGTTGTTTGAATTCTACAAGCATTGAGCGTCTGTAGATGTGACAAAAAGTAAAGTTTATTATTAAGTGTGATGCCTCCTTCGATCATTTGGGGCCATTAAGCCCCTTTGGTATTCAAACGAGTTATAAGATAGCTCATGAAATGGTATCGAAATGTAAAAAGGAAGCAATGTGTAAAAGCCCTATGAAGTGAAAGAAATTAGTTATAACTGAGCCATTGGCCCCTCTCTTCAGTCAAAAATAAGAAACACAAGTGGTTTGTTTATTTATAACAATACAAAGAGAGGAACATAGACTGTGTCCATTTTTTATTAGTACCCGGCTAGGTAACAATGCGATTAGCCCAATGGAAAGCATGAAGTAAAAATTTTCTCGAGAAACTAGGGTCTCAAACTGTGTTGGGAACTTAAATGAGTTCAAAAGACTCTTTAAATGTTATAATTCATTGTAAATGAAGCATTGACAAATAAAAACGCATGTGAAAGAAAGAAATCTATTCTAAAATAATAGGTTGTCGATTGTTTTTTAGCCGGAAACATTGAAAATGAGTTCTTCAAATTGTATGGTTGTTTGTAAGAGTGTAACGAAGCTAGAATTAGTTATTTTGAGTTTTATATGTGCATTGATGGTTAAGAATGCAACAAAATGCGAATTTATGAAGAAATTAGCATGCAATTGAGGAATTCGGCACTCAGAAGGAACAATTCCCCTCTAATTGATGAACTCACGAATAAAAACTTTTTTAAACTAAGAAAATATTCTTTTTTTACCAGTGAAAACAAAAAATAACCTTTTTAAACTAAAATATCAATTACAAGAGTGTAGAGAGAACAATAGGGAATCATTTGAATTCTACAAGCACCGAGCGTCTGTAGATGCGATAGAAAATAAATTTTACTGTTAGTGTGATGCTTCCTTCGAGCAATTGGGGCCGCTAAGCTCCTTTGGTATCCGAACGAGTTATAAAATCGCTCATGAAATGGTATCAAAATGAAATAAGGAAGCAAAGTGTGAAAGCTCTATGAAGTGAAAGAAAGTAGTTATAACTAAGCTATTGGCCCCATCTCTACAGTAAAAGACAAAAAACACAAGTTGTTTGTTCTTACAATTGTATAAAGAGAGGAAAATAGACTACGTTCATTTTTATGAGTCTCTGGCTAGGTAACAATGCAATTAGCCCAATCGAAAGCATGAAACAACGATTTTCTCTAGAAATTAGGGTCTCGAACCACGTTGGGTATTTAAATTAGTTCAAAACACTCTTTAAATGTTATAAAATGCATCGTAAGTGAACCATTGACCAATAGAAATGCATGTCAAAGAAAGAAATCAATTCTAAATAGAAAGTAAATTTTATTATTAATGTGACGCTTCCTTTGAGCAATTAGGGCCGCTAAACTCCTTTGGCATCCGAATGAGTTATAAAATCGCTCATGAAATGGTATCGAAATGAAATGAAGAAGCAAGGTGTGAAAGCTCTAAGAAGTGAAAGAAATTAGTTGTAACTGAGCCATTGACCCCATGTAATACCCCAAAATTTTGTCAAATAATTAAATAATTAATTTTAAATTTCTTTTGGGTGCAAATGGTGGGTTGGCACATGAAAAATAATTTATATTGGAGATATAATAAAAATTAGGATAATTAAATGAAAATTACAATTTAGTGGAATTAATTATGA
>JAJIYU010010618.1:0-15919 GCA_030144865.1 Tinospora cordifolia | reverse complement strand
TCAGCCATGTTTTTTAATAGAATTAATGGTTACAAATGGTGACTTTTAGCATGTAGAGCATGGTGTACCTTCTCATGGAACCGGCCATCAGCTATAATTAGGACAAGCTGTTGAAGTGGGTTTTGACCAGAAGGAAGGCGGGCATTAGCCACTGCTGTGTCAAGCATATTATTCAAGTATGCCAATAGATCAACCACTGGCTCATCTGCTATTGTATTCTCTTGTTTGAATGTTAAGTTCGAGATCATCTGGACCAAGAAAATAGTGCCATTAAAAGAGGAATTGAAATTAATGATTTGAGTTACAGAAATAGGAAGGTCTAAGAAATGAAACTTTCACATGTACAAATTGTTAAGTAGACCAAATTGAATCTAGCTTCATAATAGTGACTACTCACATTGATTCCAGCTTCAGCAGTAAAAGGCTGATTAAAGTCATGCAATAGTTTTATATTTCCCTTCTTGCCGAAGCTTGCAACAGCTAATTGCCCCACATCTAGTTGAGACATGGCTCTACATACTGTAACCAAAGATTCAATAGCCACAGCCCCAGTGTGGCTCTCAGACATACTTCTAGAATCATCCACAGCCACGACAACTTGGTAATCACGTTTGTTAGGTCGGGTTCGCCTTAGCCATATCTTATCCTTCCGGTAATGGCTTGCTATATAAGGGATTACCTGTATGATTTTCAAATGAAATGAAATTTGGTCCTATCACCAGCGCAAAAAATGTTCATAGTAAAATGAGAAAGAAGCAAAAGTAAAATGTGAAAAAAAATTGTCTGGTATTCTTTACCTTCTTCATGTTTATCCTCTTGCCAGTCTTATAATCCCCTTGGAGCTTGCTTGCCACAGTGGGTTCCATGACCAAACGAAGCTGTTCTGCCAACTCCTGAGACAATCGTGTAGTAATTAGTTCATATCTTTTCCACAATGCAGTAGAATTACCTTTATCCCCTGTGACTTCTTCAAGGGACGTGGCTTTCCCCATCTCATCTTCATTAAATCTTAATTTACTAAGTTGCAACATCTCCTCACTTGTGTAGGACTTGTTGACAGACACCATATTCTCAGAGAGGGTTCTTGGCTCATCATTACCATCAATATCAATATTTTGCAATTCCTCTAAAAATTCATCATTTAAGCCTGCATTTTGCAATTGCTCATCAACTTTCTTTGTGACAGTGGTAGAACCATAATTCCTTACAGGAAGTGTTTCAGAGGAGTGTGGCTCAATCTCCATTTCATTCTGGTCTTGTTCTGGTTCAACACTACCTTCTTCTCCATGAGGATTGCTACCACTGATGTTCCTGTCAATCTGTTCTGATGTTGCAGGGCCTAGGGCCTGAGAAGTTCCCTTTTCAAGTTCGGAAACAAATCCATATTCATCAGCATTATCATCCTCTATCTCATCCAAATCGTCTAGTTTTTTCTCATGGGAATCAATGGACACTTTGACTCTTTCCTTCCATTTTTCCAGTGCATCTCCAAGACTCCGGAATGGATTTGGATGGGATTTTTGAACAGATGGCACATCACGCTCTGCTGGTTTTGGTAGTTCAGCAGTTAATTTTCCACCTTGATTTGAATCTGGTATTTCTAATTCAGTCTGGGGGACAGCAGTAGGAGGTAAGCCTCTAGCAGAAGCAAGACCATTTTGCATGTCAGAACTGTTAGCCCATTGTGCCTCAGGCGCTACAGTGCTTGAATCTAATGCGTGAATATCACCATTGGGTCCAGTTGCAGAATCCATGCTAGGCATAATAGGGTCATTTGGTACACTAGATTTTTCTTGTTCAAGGAAACTTTTATTTGGTCCATCAGAAACCTCACGATTTTCTTGTTGATCGTTCCCTAGGTCATCACCTGCAACATTATCACCAGCTTGTCCAGATTCCTCTATCTCCATATCATCTGCCGGGTCAGTCTTTCTGTCCTCCTCATCATTTCCATTCTCCGTTGTCAGATTGTCATCTTCTTGAACTTCTTCTGCTGCGCCTGAATCTTCAAGTCCTTCCATGTTAATATCTTCATCAACGCCTTCGTTTTGCTCATCAAATTGAATTCCTGTAGGATCAGAATAGGCTGTTTCTTTATCCATCTTCAAGTCATTCGTATTTTGATGATCATCAGAATTATCTTGATCATCACCCTTTCCTTTCTCAGACTCGTCAGGAGCAAGTTCTCCAGATTCATCTAAACCAGTAGCATCATCTTCTTTTGCTCTGAGTTCCCGATTGCTAGAATCTTTGTCTCTGACTGATGAGCCAGTTTCATAACTCTCTGTTTTGTCATCTGCAGTTTCATCATCTTCCTTATCCCATGGTTTTTCATCAACCACTTCACTGCCATTCCCAACTTCTCCCATTGCTGATTCCAATTTTGGATCCTCACCATCATCATTCTTATCATCATCATCATCATCTTTTTCAGAGTCCTCACTGACACTATATGTATCAGCAGCAAAATCCTGGTCCATCTCTATTCCTTTTTCAGTCTTACTCGGTGCCTCATTTTGTGCATTTTCTTCACTAGGCTGCAACAACATGGAACAAACAAATAAGTTGAAGTCCATAATAGTAAAGCCGTGGAAAACCACACCCTGGAAAAAATAATAATAATAAAATAAAAAAAACCCGAAAGCTTCATTTTCTTTTAAACTGGTTAAGACCAAACTACCTTCTCTGAAGTTCCAAGAAGTTGATCTTCATCATTTATCTGATCACTGACATCATTTAGACCAGTGCCCTCACCCATGCCAGTTCCACTTGCATCTTGACTCATATCACCATTGTCCATATTCTCCTCTGGTGGAGTACCAAAACCCTTAGAATATAAAGCAGCAAACACAGATGCAAGCATGTGTGTCATTTCTGCCACCTGCAAGTGAAGAGAAGAATTTATTTGGTAGTCATTTCAGAGGTAATATCAACAAGAGTTGATTGACAAGATCAGGAGGGACTACTAACAGTTCTGTGCAGGGCAAAGAATTCATGGAGGATACCATCCCCAAATGTCAGCACTAATTCTATCAGCACATTAAGAAAGTTCATCAATATCTGTATTTGGGAGCATAAGCTGGGGACTCTCAACCCTGCACTGTCGATAAATCTGACCTGCAAATAGAAAATCGTTTCAAATGGCATTGCATGCAAAGTAAAAAAGAGTGATATTTTATGATCTTACATAGAAAGAATATAAATATTACAAGGGAAAGTACATACCGCAGATGTGATTGTTTCACCAATTGCATCACATATAAGGTCCAACTGAATATTCATCATGAATGACTCAGCAATAACTTTCCACGCAGTAATATTCTCACCAGATGATGTCTCTTCAGTAAGTGCACGAGAACTACTTGAAGAGCTCAGTTTCTGGAATGCTTCTCTAATATGCTTCAAAGATTTACAATAAGATTCAGCAAATGCAGTTTCTTTATCAGAAATATCAGAAGAAGTGCCATTTCCAGAAATGCCAATGGATTGTGTTCTTTGCTCCAAAAACGAGCTGAATTCTTCCATCATCACTTTCCCCTGAAAAAGCTCAATTTCACGCTTAATCAATCAATCCAAAACAAAGGATGCCCCCAAATTTATCTCAATTCACAAGAAGAAAAAGGTTTCTACTGGAAGAATCTGCTACACCATAAGTGCCACAGCATTCTAAAAAACTATATTAGAAGCCAATACCTTCTTGAGGATGTCTTCCAGACGACCAAACAGTGCCTCTGATACTGATCTTTTATCAACAGTCTGCTTCATAAAAGACTCGACATTCTCATGAAACTCACTTATTTCCCGGAAATTCTCCACTACTAACTGCTCCATCTGTTTTGAAACAATGAAAGGGCGCAGGCAAGCTGCCGTTGTGGCCACATTTCTGTTACCACCAACCAAGTACTCATCTAGTGATTCCTGTACAAGCAGTGTTCATTAATAACCAATTTGGATAGTAGAATTATACTTCTCCAAAAATCCTTGAATGAAAAATCTTTACCTTAGATTTTTTGAGATTCGGAATAAGTTTTTCAACAAAAGCAAGACTTCTGTTTGCTGAAACCTTGACAGTTTGGCAGGTGCCCTGATGAGTATTCTCAACTTTCCTCAGAAGCAAGGATGTTTCATATGTAAAAGAATATAGACTGTCAAATAGTTTCTGTGAAGTTAAGAAAGAAATTCAGTATCATTGCCAACCAAGATTTCAGCAATACATTTTTCATAAATTCAAAGAAATAAATATCCAAGGAAAAACCTTTTGCCGCCACATGCACTGACGCGTAACTTGCTGGTTAAGGGAAATTGCAACCTCATTATTGGCTTTACCATCAACTTTGGAGGTTATGTTAGGCAAATCCTTTAAACATGTTTTGTGCCTCCTCAACTTCTCAAGCTGCTCAGCGAAACCATACGAAATAAATCGCTGCTCCTGCTGTATTATAATGAGATGATCGAGAAAAGAAGCTGTTCTGGCAACCTATATGAAGCATGGGAAGAAAATTGAGTGGTGAACATAAATCTTCTAACATTGCACTTTTCATTGAGTGAAAATAGAATTTACCTGTTCCAAACTGAAATCCTTGTGAAAATTCAGACTTATCTGTCTCAGAAGCTCCACCATGGCAATGCTTCTATAGTAATACTGATTGGCTATTCTACAATGCGACTCAAAGCTTTTGCTGTTGCATGGTTGCAATTGGCTATCCGAAGTGATGCCAGAACTTAAGAGCAAGTGCTGCACATCATATGATGACTGAAGAAAATAGCTACTCGCTTGGTTGGATTTGACTTGATCCTATAAAACGTTTTTATTTGGTCATACATCAGAGGCCATTGTCAAAATTTACAAAGCTGTAAAGTGTTGAAGGGCCTGAAGGCCAGCATGGACATAATAGGAAGAGAGAATGCAGATTTTTTTTTTTTTTTTTACACCTTTCGCCTACCAATTTCGTGCTCTAAAACAGAGAAAATATGCATTCTATTTATCAATACCTCTAAAGACAAAGACTTGTGCATTGAAAGCCCACAGCTTTTTAAAAGCTTTAGCAGATCAGAAAGGGCTCTCCTCTTTCCAAAACTATGGCTGTCATTATTCCAGAGAGCAGCACAATCAACTGTTGTTCTGCATATCTTTTCAAGTGGCAACCATACTCCCTTCAATTCTTCCTGGTATATGAAGCACGCATCCTGTGAAACTAAGGATTGTGTGATGATTGTTGCAGCATCTGCACATGATTAGAGTAAGTAATTAGGAAAACTTTTAAATGCTAGTCATTACATAAAGAGGAAGTAAACATTAAACAAAATAGACAAACGGGCATACTATTTTTGTAAGGCATAAACTTAAATCAATTAAGTACTCATTGAGATCTAACACAAAATGGAATCAACAAACAGCAGAAGAAAACTAAACCTTCAGAATCTTTGATAATGTTTAGATTGTGAAGGCTGAAGTCAGATACTCTTCTTGGACAGAAGCTATGCAAAGCAAAATCAACTTGCTTTCTCCAGTCACTGTAAAATTTTGACCTAGATTGTAATAGTATAGAAAATCAGTTGAAGAATCTGAGTTCTGGATAAAACTAGTTTAAATGTTACAGAGGCAACTCTTACTTTCCCATGCCATCAAAAATAGTCAGGTCAAAGGTGGGCAATGTTACAACTGTATTCATTTCAGAAATGCCATCAGAGATCCTTGGTCCAAACTTTGATGGCACTGTAATGCCTCTTCTCATCACATCATGATGAATAATACCCAGTACTGGTTGTTGCAGTATGTCCTGTACGCAACAGTGTCACTTCATGTTACAGAGCAGATATATTCAAGATGACTAATATAAATTCTAAATTTTGCTCAGTTGCAGAGGGAGAAAATGATCCCAAAACTAATCCACCTCAAGTGCAACCCTCATTTGCAGAGGGAGAAAACGTTGACATAAATTTTGACAAAACATTCATCCCCAAAAAGGAAACAGTGAAAAGAGTAAAATCAAACTTCTTCACTATTGATAGATTGACATAAATTTTGACAATAAAATAGCGTAAAATAGCTGTTAATTACATTGAATTTTCCCATAAGCTTCCGAAGCTTCTGTCTTGTCCTTTTGGAG
Organism: Tinospora cordifolia; assembly: GCA_030144865.1. Lineage (NCBI taxonomy): Eukaryota > Viridiplantae > Streptophyta > Magnoliopsida > Ranunculales > Menispermaceae > Tinospora > Tinospora cordifolia. The sequence continues at coordinate 9,809 of JAJIYU010010618.1, read as the reverse complement.
GTCTCAATCAACAAATAACTATCAGGACGTTCCCATCGACTAAGCTTCATATGTTCTTTCAGTTCTGTTGCAATTTTCCTTTTGCTAGCTTCTATATGCTCTGTGACTCTGCAAAAGAGTGAGTGAAATGTTGATGACCCTCCAAAGATTTAATGGAGAAGAAGATATAGACAATCTTAGTTATCTGAAATCTTACAATGGCAAGAATTGGATATAATAACCAAAAACATTGTACAAGATCTTCAGGTTTGCCGTAAGATTAGAACTGCAAAATTGAAACAAAGTATGTTATATTGGGATATTTAAAACTAGTAAGAATTGACTCTGCTTTCTGCCATATAATAAATAATAACTTAGTAAGAAGAGAATGATGCACCGAAAGAGCACCGACCAATAGTTTCAGTTAAGTAAGAAAAGAATGATGTACTGAAGATTTTGTATGTCTGTCCCTTCACATAACTACTTACATCCAACGTGACTGACCCAAAAGAATAAAATATAATAAAAAAGAAGAAGAAGAAGCTACTAAGAATTGATGGTTCTTACCTTGTGTAAAACTTCAAGCCAACACCAGTATTGATCTGGCCATGGAAAGCAAGTAAAAGTTGAAGGCGCTTCTTGAACTCACCAACCGAGGAGGTTTTAATGAAGTCCTCCAAGCTGCATAATCCAAGCATCCATAAGCAGTTTCATAGGAAATATATTATCTAACAAGTTTCAAACATTGAATTATTTATAATTCAGCTGAACAGGAGTTGTCCATGCCTATAAATTGTAGATTGATCGTCTTCAGATATATCAGCAGTTTGCCCACGATGAAGAACCGAGTACAAGGGAAACCACAGCTGCAAAGTTCAAATGACAAAGAAGCAAGTTAAGTGCATATTCCCATTCCAAGCACACACAATAATTGATGAAGTTACCTTAGCTGCGCTAATATTGCACTGTTCCTGAAGTCCATCAAGCAAAGCTGGCCAAGAGTCAAGTTCCATCTTTTGCCAGGAAAATACCAGAGTAAGGATTGGTTGTAGTTGATCTGAGAACAGAATGTTAGTATGATGGACTAAAAGATCAAAGAAAATTTCTTGCTTCTACAGAGTTAAAAATTTACCAGAGATAGAGAGTTTTGGAGAATTTTCTTCCAGATCATGCCCCTTACGAAGTAGAAATTGCAGACCTGCAAGAGCCTATAAGGAAGCGCACATCCAATGAGTAACAACACAAAATACAGTAGGTTAGGCTTTATTACATTGACAAATAAGGAACATTGCAATCAGTTGACATAATAACTAGGCTTTAATAAGGAACATTGCAATCAGTAGGCTTTAATAAGTTGACATAATTATAGGCTTTATGAAGTAGTAAGCATGATACATTTGCATCTTAAAGCAAGCAAATTATGTACCTTGGCCAGAGGTGTGCTTAATGGAATGGACAACAACATTTCAGTTATATTTAGAATTTTCTGGAGATATGGGTGATCTGGCCACTCATTAAAAAGGGAGGTAACCCGCTGACGAAGAGCTATCAATGGCTTTACCATTTTGACCACCACAGAAGCATTTGAATCCTAGACAGGAATAAAAGAAAGAAAATATTTAAAACATAAAAAGAAAACAGCTGATTTTGAATCTGATTCACAATCTCCCTATTTTCCGCTTTACCTTATAAATGTTATGGACTGGAGTTGTGCAGCGAGGTAGTCCAAATTTTTCTTCATGCTCCAAGCATAAATAGAACAAGTGCTCTGGCGTAAGTTCTACATCCAGTCTAGAGGATTGTAAGGTTCTCAGCCCTGACGTAGTAAGAGAGGTGAATCAGATTTTTATTTTTTTATTATTATTATATGAATGTTCTTGCAAGTTGTAAATAATTAATATTATGACTGAAACATAGTAAATCACCTTTCATCATTCCCATCCCCAACTTATATGATTCAAGGAAGGAAAAGATCATGTCCGCATCAGGCACGTCAACAATTGCAGGCTAGAAAGAAGCAATAAATTAGTCATGATAAATGAATGATGCACAAATGGTTAAATATAAGGACAAACAGATAATCTCTGTCTAAAACCATGATACATTAAAGAGCTATTAAGAACCATATATACAAAAATATTCATCGCTTAATAGAGACAAAAATAAATAAAAAGGATAAAAAAAAAACTAAAGCAGAGAGTTTGAAACTATAGAAGAAAAGAAAATGTTGCGTTGATGGCCACAGTTCATACTAACAAGTAACAAAGTCATGCAGCAAGCAAATATAATAGTAAGCACAAACAATCCCAACTCAACTCAATTTGAAAAAACTTTTTGTGAACTACAGAAGGGTTGTTTGACAGGGGATCTTTGGCAAAAGAATGAGAATCACGAAGTTTTTTATGTAAAGTTACATGAAAAATCTTTATGATTCACATTCTTGTACTCTCTCCTCATGATAGGCAGCATTTCTATACTCTTCATGATTCAAATTCACATTCTTATACATACATACATACATACATATATACATATATATATATATATATATTACAAAGTTAATGAATTTGTTAGCAAGTGATATCAATAATAAACAACTTGTTAATCAACATATATCTTCAGTTGTGTGACAATAGAATTCAGAGTTTCAAAGGATGGGAAACTTTTGTGAAGCAAATAATTATTTATAATGAAAAAGAGAAGGAGAAAACAACGCTAATGTTTTATTGCCTAGGTTGAAACTGGAACAATAGCAGTTTAAGATACAAAACCAAGGGGGACATACATAATACATATCAAACAAGTTTTTGAAGGTCGGAAAGATAACTGCAACAGAATAAAACTAAACAACATTCTACCATCTTTAGATCAACAAATGGCTGACACTAGTGGCAATGGAAGCCATAACCGTATTTCATAATAGCTAATATTGTTAGGCCAGGAAAAAGAAATACTAGCTCCGATTAGAGGCAGTGATGCTATCTTTCAACAGAATTAATGCAGTGAAGATCTTGTTAACCAGTTAGTTTGGCCATAATGCTAGAAACCAAATTACATGACATATCTAGGACTAGAAGTAGATAGTCAGAATGAAAATGATACATAATCTAGCGCCAATGTTTGAACAAAATAATAAAAAGGAGGATAGATAGTCGTCCTAGAAGTCGAGTTAGCTTACATGTTCCATTAGGTTACTTGATCCAAATAACTGATTGTGAACATGGACCACATTCTGCAATAAGGTATCTTCAATGAGATTCCATTCTTCCATTAGATTTCCATGCTCCTGAGCAGAAGTCTCCAAAATGAGAAAAAAACAATCAGGAATTAAAGTCCGAATGCTTTCAACAGACTTTGTACTTGTGTAGATGGATAATACCTGTTGAGCAGATTCATCATCCTCAGCCAGCATTTCTTGCCATTCCAAACACAAATCCTCATCATTAAAAGAATTTTTAAGAGTTGATACATCAAGATCCAAAATCCTCTCCACTGTGAATGTCCGAGCCTTAAATTTGAAATGTTGAGATTCATCATCTTCTTTTGCCCTTGCTTTCATTTTCATGCTCATCCAAAGGACACAAAATTGGTCAAATATTTCATGGAGGACCTGATCAGCAGAACATGACAATTAAAACCATCAAAACTGTTTAAGAAGAACTAAAGACAGCCATGAACTATCACTATACATGAACAAGCTGACTTGCCTTGAATGATGCATTGTCAATGAATAGTGAACTACCAACATACTGTGTAACACGAACAAGCACATTATGATAAAGGGAAGCAAGTGATTCCAGCACTGAAAACTGTATTCAATGAAAATCAAGATTAGGACAAATATATATATATATTTGGAATCAATCAAGAAATTAAAAATACATAGATTGGCAACTTGAAGAAGCCTTTGTGAATCGAAGGATTGTGAATTTGAAAACAAAATGCTTATTAAATAATTGATGCTAAGAATGGAATAAGGAGAAAAAAGTCATTAAAGATAATACTAACTGTGTTATCAGAACCCTTATCTCTTGCCATACTATAAATCCCTCTCAACAAATTTATATCAATTGGCCAATTGCTTGCCATAAGATCTAGATCAGAGGGTAGAGTTTCAGGTGGCATGCGGTTAAAATCCAAAAATCTTGGGTATTGCATAAACTTTGAGATCGTTTCCTGCCACAAATTTCAAGGATTTAGTTTAGAAGACAAAATACAGAAAATTATTGGCAAAGGGAGACAAAAAGATTATTTATTCTACCAAAATCTGACTGCTGCTGAGTCCTCCAGTCATCTTCAAAAAGGCCTTTTCTAAGGCTTTTGACACCAACAAGGATAACCCCAATTTCATTTCATACACTGCAACTTGAAGAGGTTGAATTATATCAACATATGCAGAATACTCATCTGATAACCGTTTGATGAAGCTTGATGCTGTCTCCTGATATTCAAGAAATTAAATTAAAAAACAAGAATGAAATGGATGGAAACATAAACAGATGATAGGAGGGTGGCAAAGAATGAGCAAGACCAAGTACAAAAAGTTCATTTGATATAAATTTTAATCACCTGCCAGTTGTGTGCTTGACTAATCATTTGTGATGCATCAATGTCTTCAAGATTTTTTGTCAGTACAAGAGATTTAACCAAATACTGAAAATCAGCACATTCAGATTTCAACTTCATAAACTTCTCAGGTTCCTGACGGAATACAACCTATAAAAAAATGGTTTATGAAATGAGTAAAGCCAATTAGTTAGCAAAAATAATTAACGTCAATCATGCCAAAAACTGACTGAATCTGAATTCCAGATTTCTTAAGCTCTTACATGACGAAACAATTTAGCCCTTCAGTACCTCCTTGAGGATCACGATTAATTGATAAAATAAACACATAGCACTATAACTCATTATACCTTAGAGATGTGTTTTTGGGCATGCCATGAACATAAAAAAAAATCTCTCCTAGTTTTCATTCTCCGTATATAGTGGTTTATATTTTGTTCAAAAAGCAAAAAGAAAGAATTATGAATGTCCAAGAAGAGACTTTAAAAAGGCCAACAAATTTGCCAATCACAAAGAGTCAAGTATTGATGATCAACACAGCAATAAAGGACAAGGAAGACAAAAATCAAATGGATAGAGATACTTTAAAAATAAAAAATAAATAACTAAAAAAAGCAACTTGCAATAAATTGCAGTATTAGCCCTTGATGGCAAAATGTAAAACTTTTATGAGGGTAAGTATCAAACAATAGAATTAGAAGTGAAAACAACAGATTTGACCCAACAATTTCTTGAGTTTGCCCATCTCATAAACTAAATTCTTATATAATTCAATGCAATATACAAAAAACAGTGCAAAAGAATATATTAAGCAATGCAGTAGCTTAAACTATCAGATTTTTTACTTTCAATTTAATATAAGTTTTGTTATATACATAACAAGGTTATCAATAGAAAGCTCAAACAAATTAAATTTCTATGGACTAAAACCAGATGCATTGACAAAACATTCAGTATTACCATCCTAGCACTAATGTAAAACTAGAAAGAAGACTTAAATAGATGAGAAGGGTTTCAACCTTTTTAAGTAGCTTCCTCCGCTCTATTTCAAGCTCTTCTAGTACACGTTCTTTTCGGTTAAGATCATCACGTGTTGAGCTCCTTCCTACCAATTGCTCACACTCTTGGCACACCTAAAAGAACTAGCATATAAGTAACTCCAATTTCATGGTTTAGATTAAACTACCAAAAAAAAAAAATTTGAGGTTAGTGAAAAGATGCCTACAGTTTTCTGAATTTCCATCATGCTTACAAGTATTGGCTTGACAATGATATTAAGTGTAAAGATATTTCAACCTTCCATTTCTATTCACTACATTCTTACAAATATGTTTTTGTTAAAAGAAACCGAAAGTGCGTATGGTACACTAAAATATTAGAATCCAAATATCTACACAAATATTCCCACTGGCCACCAAAGAGCCACTAGAAAGTAGAAATACTCTTATATCTTAAATAGAAAATTAAAAACTTTCTCATCTTAAGCATGTTTACTATTTAAGATATTACAATTCAACCACAAAGTAATGAGACATCTTTTATATAGGTATTCTCTAAAGTTTAAGCACGGAATACTATGCATAAAAAACAAAACTTCAGATACATCTAAGAAGTTTAAATTTCAAAAAACATAAATCTTTGTTAATGAACAAATATTGTACATATATAACATGAGATTCATTTAATTCTTCTCGTCTACATGATGAGTAGCCACCAGCTTGCCTAAACAAGGTAAGTTCCCTAGGCACTGTCTTGATGCCACACAACTCTATTCTGACTAGACTTTTGACTTGTACTTCCAGCTCAATTTTGCATTCCAAGCTGAGAGTTTTGATTGGTATGTTTTAAGTATTAAGTTTCATCATGGATGGGAGTGTTGTTAATACATTAGAATAGTCTCAATTAATCTCATAACATGTTTTCCGTGTCTTTGAGCACATGGTTCTTATTAAACATGTGGGTTGACAGATGGAATAGTCTCAAATAATCTTATTACGTGTTTTCCATGCCTTTGAACACATGGTTCTTTTTAGACATGTGGTTTGACCTATCCTCCTTTAATAATTAAGAACTAAGAGAAGGATTTTGAAATGTTCATGGTATCCTGTTTCTACATGTCCCCTTTCATATTTTCTTATTTCATTTCTTCTTGTGATCATGACACAAAGCTATTAAAACTCAGATTATAGTATATGGTTAAGAAACTTGTTCCAACCAAAGTCTGAGGTACACATGCATGTTTCGTCAAAACCATACTTGCTCTCATCCCAAGCAATTAACTAAACCACATCCAACATATTCTCACTTGGGAGGACCTGAGTCATCAGATGTTGATGTCACATATAGTTACATATAAATGCATGGTGAATGTAGTAGAGCACTAAAAGTCTAAAACAAGTATCCCTCATTGCAAAACAATAAAAAACTTCAGCCAGATCAAGTTCATGATCACAGCAGCATCCAAATAATTCATCAGGGTTAGGAACGCTATCTTTTAGATTAATAGAGAACGTAAGCTACCTGTAACTCAAGTTTAAATAGAGAAATCTTTTCCTGTAATTGAGAATACTCCAAACTATACTTCACAACTGGATCAAGATCATCTCTGCTCAGCAAAAGATGGAAACGCAATCCCCCAATGTGTAACCAAGCATGGCCAATATTATCAAAAATATCTAGAGGACAGTAAAAGAAATTGTATATCAGTATCCAAAGAATCCCCCATATGATACCTATAAATGCAAAATATGTGCACGCCACTAAGCCTCACCATGGGATGAGCACTGGAGGAATAGCTCACCAACAAGTGGTTCAATGAATGATTCGATTAAAGAAGATAATCTACTGTGGCTTGATGATGCAATCAGTGACTTCAGTTCTTGGAGTTCTTCTTGCTGTGAGCAACATCAGAATAGTCATATAGCTATCATGAGGAGACAACCACAGAAATATCCCTAAGTGTAAACTAGGAAATCACAATATTATGTTCAAGCATAATCTAGAAATCTTAAAAAGCATCTACAACAGCTCTAATTAACGCTAATAAGATTGTGACAGTTAGAAACACAAGTTCATCAATTATGAATCGCAATTGTAAAAGAAGGAACTCCCAAGAATTCTTAAAAAATTAAGGGAAGAAGTAAAATATAAACCTTAGCTGGTCTTCCTTCAATGCAAGATAATATTGACTTGATTTCTGAAAATACTTTTTGGCCAAAAGATTTCTTGTGGGCAAAAATGATCTGAAACAAAAAATCAGAAACAAAAATTTTATAGTAAGCCTGTCTGGTAAAGATTGCTTGAGTTTAACTTGTGAGGAAAGCAGTACCTGCTGGAAAAGTGAACGGGCAGCAAAGAAGAGAGAATTTGATACATCACGTCCTGATGGGGAATCGTACCAAATATTTGCTGCTGCAACTCTAAGCTTCAAAGAGTTCACATCATAATATTTTATGGGAAATGCACTGTGTCTGTATTAGAAGTAAAATAAAAACAATAGTTTAAGAAAATAGGAAGAATTGAAACCAGCTCTTGAGTTCTATTCCAGTAGCATTCCAGAATTCCTTTTACTAAATGAATAATTAATATGAAGATAATTAAAATGACAAGGCAGCATAACAAAAGGGATACACCATTAAGAGGGAGAGAGGAGAGGGGGCAGGTGGGGGGAGGGGGGAGGAAGACAAAGCTCAGAACAAGAAACTCCCTCTATGCAGGTTCAGAATACCATGAAGGATTTTAAACTGCAAAATTTAGATGTCAAGAAATCTTACAGAATTTGTTGAAGCATTTTGGCTTTGACGGGGAAATATAACACGTACGGCAAACGAATATCATAGCCATCAATCTGTGACATGGAACAAATTAGAAGTGACGCCAAAATCACATCAACAAACACAACATTAAAAAAAAAAGAGGGATAAATATCAAATCATACCTCGGCTTCCTCAGGGCAACACGTCCACAAAGATGAATGCCACCGGAACCACATATCGAGAACAGATCGAGCAACTACTATGTTCACTGTAACAGAAATACAAGAATCATTCACCACTTGAGAGCCACAAAATCAAAGAAAGAAATTAATAGACAATTCCACATAATCATACCAGAGTTGACTGACTCCCAAGCATCCAAAACCCACAACAATGTCTGATGTGGTAAGAAATCAGTAGGTGGCCTTGAAGAAAATTTCATGGAAAAGTTCAAGGCCAATTCCAACAGCCCAGAAGTACTAGACAATTCCTGTAGTTAAAAGGGGAAAATAAGAAAAGCAGTAAGGAGTATTGAGCAGAAAACTTCCCCTTTCAAGAACTGAACAAAAACCCTCCCCCCTCTCAACAAAATAAAATCACATGAAATTAAAGAAACAACTGCAGGTAGAACAGCTGTGTGTGTGAGATGGCAGGTAGCATTGCGCACGTATCCTATAGTTGTTACATGACAAACATGCAAAAACCATCCATTCACAAAGTTGGCCAATCACATCAAGAATCAATAATTATGAACTCTACTTAGAAATTAGTTTATACAGATTTGCTTTCCAATGAACTAATGCCTGCATTTAGGGATGGTGCACCATGTAAAAACCAGGCTATTGAAACTAATACAAGTTTCTATTTTTCTGAATTTAAAGCTCACAAGTCCATTATTTCATGAATAGAGTCTAGGAATAGAAGAGGATCACAATAGTGAAAGAAGATGAACGTCTATATAAATTAAGGCTACATGTTGGAAGTTGCCTAATTACCACTAAATTAGAATAGATGTTTAATAGATAGATGGAAGGGTGTACCGCTACCCATTTCAAGAGGCTCTTGTGAGTTTGGGGGAGAGTGTGTTAAAGACATCCTTACTTCAACCATGTGCCAATGCCCACCCTTCCATTTAATAGAAAAGAAATGGTCCAAATGTTCACTAAAACTCAATAATGCTCATGTTGTTTCTCTAGTGCCAAATTTCCTGAAAAGTTTGAGCGGTGGGCCACCAAACTTAAATGTAACAGTTTAAGGTCTGATAACATTTAGTTGAAGTTCTTTTAATTTAAGGTCTGACAACATTTAGTTGAAGTTCTTCTAAGTCCAACAATCATCGGCTAATTCTTTAGAACAATAGCAGTTCACCTGCTAAAAGTGGTTCGGCACTTGCATATGCCATAGTAATATGATGATGCCCCAAAGAAGAAGTTATCTACCATTAACTGCAAAAATGCCACCTAAATTTTAGTAAGGCGGATAGTGACACAGAAAACAACATTGAGCAGT
>JAJIYU010010617.1:0-15944 GCA_030144865.1 Tinospora cordifolia | reverse complement strand
TATATTGCTCATCAGCTGGTGTATATAAGAAGTCTGATCTGTTGCCTCACTTTGAAGTAAGTTACAGTTTTTAAGTTTACTGCAAACTGATGGATCTCTTAGTATTTATCTCTTTAATTTTACAACAAACCAATGAAATCTCTAGAAGTTTAAATGTAGAATTAAGTAAATCTCATATAGATAATGCCTTTTCTATTGCCAATGGCATATTCGTGATCTAATCGCCTCTTCAGATTGCCTTATTGCCTTATGTAACTGGCGAAGAATAGTGTGTTCTTACGGGCTCTGATTTCTCCTAATTTTTTGTTCTTCTCTATGCTAATGTTTCGATGCGGTTTTGCAGATTGATGCAGTGGATCCAAAGAGTAGACACAAGGGTAAGCTTGAGACGGAGAACTTGCTAGAGTCGAGAGGTGTAAACTGGACTTCACTGAGGCCAGTGTACATTTATGGTCCTTTGAACTATAACCCAGTTGAGGAATGGTTCTTCCACAGGTTAAAAGTGGGTCGCCCAATTCCAATTCCAAATTCTGGGGTTCAAATAACCCAACTTGGCCACGTCAAGGTAAGCAAGATGGGTCGTGGATGCTTCATATGTCATTGAACGCCTTCCTCTTAGTTTTAATCTTGAGATTTTAATGTGATCAAGTTGAATGATCTCAGGACTTGGCAAAAGCATTTGTTGAGGTTCTTGGGAATGAAAAAGCAAGCAAAGAAATCTTTAACATATCAGGAGAGAAATATGTTACATTTGATGGATTAGCCAGGGCATGCGCAAAGGTGATTTTTCTTAACTTGACTGGAAAATTTAAGCATTTCTTCTCGAGACTGATGATAGTTATTTTGAACTGCACCACCCACCTTTTCTGTCATCTCCTGAAAGTACCATTAAATTTTGTTTCTCTTAGGCTGCTGGGTTTCCTGAGCCAGAGATTATTCACTACAATCCCAAGGAGTTTGATTTTGGTAAAAAGAAGGCTTTCCCATTCCGAGATCAGGTATTTATATCTCTAGCAATGCACCAACTTAAACAAGTTGACACATTTGATAAGAACTTCAAGTGAAAAAAATTACTTTTATCATTTCATTCTAACCCTTCCTCTCAAAACTAGAAGTTAAAACTACTTAATCTCATGCAAGATCCTCCTAATTTTATTTAGTTAGATTTTCTTAATCACCAATTGGATGAGATAATGTTTGCATCAGTTTGCTTTCAAATATATTATATTATATGCGTGTTTCTGTATGAAATGCAGCATTTCTTTGCATCAATTGAAAAAGCCAAGAGTGTTCTGGGATGGAAGCCTGAATTTGATCTAATAGATGGGCTTGCTGACTCCTACAACCTCGACTTTGGAAGAGGAACTTACAGGAAAGAAGCAGATTTCACTACAGATGATATAATTCTTAGTAAAAAACTTGTTTTACAGAGCTAAGTTTCTCTCCATATTTCCCCCTATTTGCCTTCATTGGCTTACCTTTTTGTTCTCTCTACAAAGTCAAAAAAGATGGGTCTATTCGAAGTTGTGTACTATAAACTTGTTGTAAGTTCCAGTTTTTATAAAAGGGGTTGAGATTATTCTCAAAGAAACACAATATTTATTTCAATCTTGTATAATTAATTCATTATGTGAAATAACAAGGGAACACCATAGTGCTGGCCAAAATTGTAAAATCTCAGAACTATAGCATTCAAAAGGTAAATCTCATGAAGGTGTACAAGTTTCAGAACCATTTCAATTGTAGCCATGGTTTTTTTTTTTTTTTTTTTTGAATAGAATAACCATGGTTGTATTTTCAATTTCATATGACTCAAGCGAGTTGATATCAAAAAAAAAAAAAAAAACTTTGCATGTACAAGTACAATTGCTCCAGGCACATCTTCCCGTTTCTCTTGTAGGGAAGCACAGAGAAAACTTGAAGCTTCGGAATGGGTAGACTTCATCAATTAGAATCTCAGCCAGCGTCAAGGGCACAAGCAATGCATGGGGGATTACTCTCTTGTTCCTTAGGAGTTATGTTTTTTAAGCATTCATCATGGTAGGCATGGCGACAAGGCAGAACTGCAGCTGGAGGAGGATTAACAGGCTGGGAGATACGGCCCGACGGTGTGAAACTTAAATCTCTCTTGCATATTGCACAATTGACTCCAATGCAGCGTTGACGATAAGGAGAAGCTGCAATTAACATCGAAGTAACTTATCAGAAGTCACAACTGTGTAAGAGTATATCCATAGCAAAAACAAGACACTCATGCCATGAGACTTGAAGCCATTGCATATTATATGACACACTTGTTCATCTATGCTTACCACCAACATAAAAGATTACCACCAACATAAAAGATCACCTCTTTATCAGCTACAAATCTGGTTTGCATAGAGGATAATGAAAAAAAAGGAAAAAAAAAAAAGAATTTAAGCTCAAGTATTAGCACAAGAAAACATTCACGGTTAAGGTTCAAGTAGTGAAATGCAGCTATTTTGAATAGGATTCTTAATGGTTCCCATTACAACTATAGGAAGTCTTGACAGAGAGAAGGAAACCTGAGGCTAATTTTTAGACGATGAACTCAGTTTATTGACAGATAATAGTAAAAATTGTGTTTGCCAAATATGAGCATCACATTTATAGCTGCTTCAAACATGTAAAAGAACCAAACCAATATTTATACCTTCCCTTTCATGTGTGGTAGCTGGTGGTTCCATCCTTCTTCGGTCTGATGTAGGACAAACAGTAGGATGAATAGCAGTTGGATCACGTCGGAAATTATCATCTCTAACAGCAGACTGTGTAAGAGCTTCAGGATGGTGCAACGGTCTAACTCTACCTCTGAGTTCTAGCTCAGCTGCCACCAAGTTAGTTTTTGCTGTGAAGTTAGAATTTCTACATAGAATTACTGAAGCACAATTTAGTGAACAATGGATATCGCCATTTACCAGGTAGTCTCTGATGTCTGAATCTAGCATGTCCCAGTCCTGATGAATTTACAGCCCCTGTATGGAAACACCAATGTGACTACAATGACAGAGACTCATAAAGCCTGAAACAGGAGTGTGTAGCTACACTAACACTGAATCAAGAAGACTGTTTTCAGTAAAACAAGTAAGATATAAACTGGAGTTGGGTTAAAAACTCTTCATAGTAAGCCACTGGTGAGCTTCTTGCTTATGGAGCAAAATAAATGTGATGGCTACAGCAAACCTCTATACCTGATTGATTTTGACCTCTCAATTGTCCTGTGCCTCTGCCAAGTGGAGGCCTAAGGGAAGGTTGCCAAGATACACCCACGACATCATCCACATGACCGGGGTACATTTCAGTATGAAAAGCAGGTGGATTTCCAGCCATAGCCCCTCTTGCCAAGACTGATGCACAAGGACACAAAGTCTCTTGGTTGAACCTTGATGGTCTAAAAGCTCCTCTAGGATGTCGATTGAGATGATTGTAAGGATTGGCATTCTGATGTCTGAATTGTCTGTTTCCCTGAAATTCTGATCTTGGCCTGTATGAAAAATTTTGTTGAATAGCTTGTGAATTGATCCCGCCACTTACATTGAGTGGATTTGTGTGGCCATGAAATGCTTGTGGTTGGTTATAAGGAGCTGCATTTCTAACATTATTTGAAGTTGCACCTGCTGGGAGATAACTTTGAGATTCACCTACGACGGAATGATCTAATCCATGGCTCAAAACTTGGTCTGGATGATGAAAATGGCTGCAAGATTGTACTCTGTCTACCATGGCTTTGTCAATGACCTTGTGTCCTTGGCCTTGAGGCAGCCATAGACTAGGCCTGGGGGCATTTTGCGTATCAGCCAATATTTCTGGTTGACCTCCAAGATTCATGTGACTAATACCAGTGCTCGTGGAATATATGGTGTCTTGTGGTGTAAAAATGTTTTCAACCTGCGGGTAACACTCAAAATTATCAGTATTTGCTGTGCCACTGACATTCTCAGCAACCAATGTTTCAACTTGACTTCCTTGCTGATGTCCAAGATTCGTGTTACTACTACCAATACTCATGGAGTTTCTGTTGATTTGTGGTCTCCAAATGTCTTCTGGCTGGTGGTAATGCTCAAAAATATCAACATTGGGTGTGGTACTGACAATGTTAGCAACCGATGTTTCAACTGGACTTTCTTGTTGACTTCCAACATTGGTGTTATTCCGACTACTACTACTAATACCAGCAACACTCATGGAATGTCTGTTGATTTGTGGTTCTCCAAGCATCTCAACCAACAAATCTAGTTGGCTGTCTGCTTGACCTCCAGCATTCCCATTACTACTAGCAGCACTCGTGGATTGTCCTCTGATTTGTGCTCTCATAATGCTTTCAAGTGGGTGGTTGCCACGATTAACATGATCATTGTTGGCTGTGGCAGTGGCTATGTTTGACATATCAATTAATGTTTCAAATTGATGAACTTGTTGACCTCCATGGTTCAAGTTACTACCAATACTCACGGGCACTCTGTTTGGTTGTAATCTCCAAACACTTCCAACTGGGGGTCTGTTATGCTCATTATTATCATCGATGGTCTGTGGCCTCTGAATGCTTCCGAGTGGAGGGAAGTCATGATCATAATTATCAGTAATGGCCGCAGTAGTGTCTATACTTGCTGTATCAGCCAACGTTTGAACTTGACGGTCACGTTGGCCTCCAAGATAACTACTACCAACAATATTTGTAGAGTACGTAAACAGATGGCGTCTCTGCGAGCTGCTAGTCACAGTGCTAGAATTATTGATATTAGCTTCATCTGTCATACAGTAACATGGGCATCGAAGTATAAGCAATTGAAACATGAGCGCTTGAATGAGCTAAGTAAGCTGCATTACCTTGATCAAACTTTTGATTTGTTTCAGTCAGTAATCTCTGGAAGCCTTCAGGCATGCCTGAAGTATCAAATGTAGATATATTGGGTTGTCCTGGTAGTCCATTCTCTGCAGCATTGGAATTTCTGCTGTCTCCCGAACTATTCATTGCTTGCTTAAAATAGCTGCTTTAAAAGAACTCTATTTTCTTCTCTTAAAAGCTGACAGAAATGCAATTTCAAAGGGAAGAACAAGGAAAATCTTGTTCCTGCAGCTGTTCCAGAATAAGCGCCCTAAAGCGTTAACAAGCATTAACCACCCAAATGAGAAAGAATCCAACAATGACCATGGTCAGAAAACCATTATTCCTCAGAGGTACAGAGACAAAAAGAGAAAAAAAAGCAATAAAGATTGCTTCGTTATGTCTCTCAGTGAACAATTTTTTTTTTCTTTGATGGTGATTTGATTATTGAATTATACGAAGTTGTTTCATTAACTTTCTTGGAATGTTAACCATTAAGTAAAGATGAAGAACTCCGCAAAGATTGAGAAGTTTCCATTGGAAAATCCAAAAATTTACAAGAATTTTACTTGTTCCTTGAAGAATTTTGAATGCCAGCGATTGAACAACGAGACCCACACCACAGAAATTCACAAAGATTATGAACATCCGAATGCAATCAACATTGAAGATGATAGAAACTCTGACAGAACAGAATAAGCTCAAAAACAAGAACATGGAATTGAAAAGGAATTTAAAAAAAAAAGTCACAAAAATTCCATTAACATTTCCAAGAAATCAAGTTCTGATCTCAATAAAACTGTAAATGATTGTGATTTTGATTTCTTACCAGAAAAATCTCTTCGAAATTCAAAGGCCAAGAAGAGTTTTTTAAGTTTTGACAAGAAAACTTAGAGGGAGAGATACGAAAGAACAGAGAGGGGGTTTGGCGCTAAGGCTGCATATTTTTAAACCATTCTCTGTGGTCCCACGAGATAATGCCACGTGGAAAAAAACTCTATGCCATGTAATGGAATGAAACTTTTAAGACATATGTACTAAATTTGCTGGCGTTACAAGTAACCGTTGGAATAAATGATTGATACATATTTTAGATGTATATTTATTTATTAAATGTTTATAAATATTGCGGTTACATTTTTATAAGTATAAATATTATAATTGATAAAATAGAACTTTCATAACCAATTTAGAATTTTTCGATTAATATCATAAGTGATGCTGACTTGAACGATATGAATCGGCACCCTTTGCCTTGAAGTTTGAGAAATTGATTTTCTTCTCAAATAAATAGGAATAAGATCATAATAATTAGTTTGTTCTTCCAAAAGGGGTTTTGACTTCATTTAAGAACAATGCTAGTATTCCCCAAGTTTGTATTAGGGTTTAAAATACAATGGAGGTGACTATCATAATCCATTAAGATCAAATTTTGCATTTTAATACAGATTATGCGATGATTGGAGTGGTTAAACTTGGATAACACCCAACATAATTTTTTTTATATCATTACCCATGACTCGAAATAAAGACCTCTAGTTAAGGAATATTGAGTCTCGTTCGCTCAACCCACCCTTGTTGATGAACAAAATAGAGATTTACTGAACCAACTCTTTTAAGCATATGAATGACTTGGCAGACAGTAGTAATTCCAATGCTGTACAAAATTCAACAACAAATTTATTTTGTTAATTACAAAAATCAAGTCAAAGCTTGTTCTTTAGAAAATGAATTACTATGACAACAAATTGTATCTACATTTGATTACACTTTATACGTGCCAAGTTACACATATTTAGAACTTGTTACAACTATGAATTAACATGGTAGTTGTTGGTAAATAATTTGACTAACATTAGAAACTAGTCAAAAACATGGAAGATGTTGACGTGTGATTAGGATCTCGCCAAAATTTGAGCAGGGCATAAAAAATTACACGAGAATGGGAGAGATAGAAGAAATGACTATGTGGGGAGCACTAATGTAGTGTCAACCAAAGATCTTTTGATGTCTAAGTCAATTCAAGTAGTAAAAAAGCTGAAATACACTAAACTGTGTAGAAAACTATATACCTTCTTTAGTAGGCTTACCAAAATATTTATAGAAGTGCATGAGAGGATAGAAATACAATCTTTTTCTTTATGGCCTTATCTATTGCAATAAGAAAACACTCTTACTTTAGTGGTTCTTTAAAACCTGATATCATAGGTTCAAATCCTATAGAGCGTGATTTTGGTTCAATTTGTAAGAATCCTTGATTTTGTAATTTGGAGAAAAAGAATTGGAGAACTGTTATTTATGCTGGAATATCACATGAGACACAATTGGAATGAAAATGGAAGCAAAACAAAAAAAAAAAGCACACACTACCGCAATAGTGGCTAGTACTACTGTTATGGTCTAATGAGGTTAGTGGAAGTGTGGGTTTTCTCACTTGATTCTTCTCCACTTGAAGTGGCTGGGGAAACTCTTCACCAAATTTGGGATCAATTGAGTTTAAAATAAAGTCTCGAAAGAAATCTAAAAGTTGACCTAGTGCCATTGGACCTAAAGTACACAGTGCCTATATTGTAATATAAGGGTATTATGTGAA
This sequence comes from Tinospora cordifolia, assembly GCA_030144865.1. Taxonomy (NCBI): domain Eukaryota; kingdom Viridiplantae; phylum Streptophyta; class Magnoliopsida; order Ranunculales; family Menispermaceae; genus Tinospora; species Tinospora cordifolia. The sequence continues at coordinate 8,505 of JAJIYU010010617.1, read as the reverse complement.
ATCCTAGATTTATTAGACTTAAATATGAGTAATTAGACCACCTAAGTTGTATGTGACATACTTTGATCAACAGGGACTGGTTGATTAAAGAATTGACCTAGCTGTTGACTTGAAATTGTATTGTAAACTATGAGTATGAGCCAAGTGTATATAAACTAGTGACATTAACACAATTGACGTGAGTAGGGTTTCAAAGGCTCAAAGACTTGAAATCAAAAGAGAGGAACTAGCGTATTGTTGTGAGTAGTTTTTTTTTTTTTTTTTTTTAAATTTATCAACTTAAGCATTTTAAATTTATTCCGTTAACATTGGTTCTTATATTGCATATGTGGTTTTATTGGCATGAGATGCATAATTTATCAAGGTTTGCTTTAACTCCAGAATTTCAAGGGTTGCCTAGATTTGAAAGTGTTATTTGGTGAGCTTACATGTTGTTGAAGTAATGCTAATTGTAAGCAATAGACATCAGACATAAGTTCCTGTTATGGGACCACTGACTCATTAAAGTTTTGAAGTTGGACTTATGTGATTTATCGATGAAGGATCATGATCATGTTTATAGTTATGTGATAAGAATTGACATATTTGTATCAAGTAACAAATTATGTTATTACTCACTGAGCAGCGTAGTTTTATTTGGGCTCACTACTCTCTATAATATTTTACAGGTCCTTTAAGGGTGGATGAGGGGAAAGGTATAGTGATGGAATAGGGTCAGCTAGTCAAGGATGAATTCTTTTGTATGGGTTACTATTATACAAATAATGTGTGCTGACTTTCGCTATAATTAAAGAGTACAACTATTGCTTTTGCTATATGAGTGATGTCATTTGTTTTTGCTATGCTATAATTAATGCCACTTGTTGTTACTTTGATGATTTATGATTGGGTTGGTTGAGGCTTAACAACATTCGTGTGAGTTGGTGAAGTTCATTAGCTCATTGGGCAGTTGTGCTGGTTGGGTCACTGGAGGGGTCCCGATAGAATTACAATAAAATAACTTTCCTAACTTCAACAACAACCTAAATTGTCTAACGAATTAAAGAAAATATGAGGTATATAAAAAAATAAAAGAGATGTTACTTAATGAAAGGTCGAACTGACTTGGTCATATAGCTTAACTGAGTTGTAATACTCTAAAAAATTTCTACGCGTGTGCGTCACTCTAGGGATTTAAAAATATAAATAATTAATTGAATAAATAAGAGAAAGAAAATAATATTTTCATACGCCCTAAAATCATATAACACCGGTTTGAAACAAAAAAATAAAATAAACTCTTATTTTTCTCACTCAAACCTTAGGCAAAAAAGCACACACACACATCGAAATGTGTAACACCCCAGCTCCCAATCTTTCTCACAGACGTCATAGGCGACGTGGTTGTCTCGTAGCTTGAGACGTCATTTCTTCCGAGTGCAGTCAATCCTACTTTCTATCTGAAAACTGGGGATATTACTTTTTCTTTTCATCATTTATCACATATGATAGTTTCATCAGTTCATATCCCAAAGTATAGAGTATAAATACAACAGAAACACAATAATCTTAGTATTTCAAAATAACTAAAAACATTGATTCATGATCGGAGTTACGAATAATTCTATGGGCTCCATAGCCATCTTTTGATAATACAAATACCATCGACATCTGACATGATCAAATATAGTGGGTCACAAGCCCTATACTACAGTTCATTTTCTACTATCCTCATACTGTGAGGATCATTGTTATTAATTTACATTGATCTGCTGGGGCGATGTCTTCAATAGTTACCTGAAAAAAATGATTGGGTGAGCTTAAGAGCCCAGTGGATCATACGTCGTACATCCATAGCGTTATTTAAACCAAACACTGAACATGCAAACACTTATCATCCATTAGGCATTTCAAACATTTATTTATCAACAGTTGTCAATTAGATCGAAAGAGGTTAACCTCTGTGTTCCAGATCTGGGGAGAGAGATCAATTCTGAAACTCAAACCCTTCTCTGGGATCATTTGTGAAAGCCAGCTCATTCAGGTGTGTTAATCCTGACAACCAATTCTAATTTTGCATGGAATACACATGAAGGACATTCGTCCCCGCGCCGGTACGTGGTTGAAATCTTTATTTAATCTTCTTTTTGTAAACAGAGCATAATAAAATAAATATTTCATCAATAATTAAACATTCCATCAACATGACATCATAAATCAATATTTTCATAAATGAAAATAATGACTGTTGATTTCTGATGTAGAAGATCGTACAAGATGCAACTACAGAGCATACTCTCTCGATCATAAATAAATTAAAAATAAAGGAAAATCTTCCACAAATCATTCAGTCAATAACGTTGCATATTTCTAGGTATTCAAGCAATGCAAACATCACATATTCAACATTAAAATTCAAATAATACTAGAGAGTAGAGTAATCACTTCCACCTCAGTAGTATTTATCTGAATCCTTGCAGTATCTCAACTTGTTTTGAGTCTTTGACCAACAGTCTTCAGGATCTATGTTTTGAAAATGTGATTTAATCGATGCCCATGAACAGTACCGTATATATGAACAATGCTAAATAGTAATAGTGAACAGTATCGTATTTATGAACAGTAAACTACATATGTGTACTGAAATGAACAACGACATCTCCAATTTTAAATAGAGACTAGAGCAGAATGAGTATACCTGCTTTGATAAGAAAAAACCCTCCAATTGCTTCAAAAGAGGTACCCAACAGTAGATCTTTACTACTGATATGCAGAAACTAGGATTTTCCCCTTCCTACTACTATATTTGCTGTCTAAAATAGCTGAAGAACAAGAGAAGAGAAGAGAGTAAGCAAAGAAATTCTTTCTTTCTTGCTGAAATGAATTTTCAGAATGGGGGGGGGGGGGGGGGGGGGGGGGGTTTATATAGATTTTTCTGGCAGAAAAAGACGAAACCGCACAGTTACAAATGGTTTGTTACTGTAGCTATAGTGCCTGTAACTGTAGCTACAGTAACCACCGAACCTTATTTTGTCTGCCGACAAAATAGTGACCGTATTTGTAAACAATAATCATATATTTGAACAGTAATCGTCTATTTGAATAGTAAATTTTAATGATTTTTTTAACTCAAATTTCAGGTATTACAACACTAAAATTGTAGGTATTATCTAATTTTTCTCACACAACCACCATCGTCTTCTCTTCTCCTCCCAGACCAACCATCCAAGACTCCATTGCTCACCTCAGCTACGTTTTACGTTCTAGTGGGGAGAAGAAGATGAGCAGAACAAAGAGCTGCTGCGTCTTCACGTGGAGCGGATCAAAACGAAGAAGACGTTGCTGCAAGTGCACAAGAAGAAGAAGAAAGAAGAGGGAGCATCTGCTGCTGTCGTGCTCATGCTCGAGGAAGAAGACGTAGATTTGGTGCGTGTTCCTGTGCGAATGAAGAAAGAAGAGGCACTTTGTTATGCATTTCCTGTGCGAAGGATGAAGAAGATGCTGCGACGTTCTAGTGCACAAAGAATAAGAAGCCCCTACTATGTTGTTCTCGCGAAGAACGACTACTTGCGTTTTTTGCGCAAAGAAAAGAAGAACGAAACATATGCTATGTGTGGTTGCACGAAGAAGAAGGGAGGACGAACAACAACAGAGGGATCATGTTTTCTGGGCAAATCTATGAAGGAGATGCCCTAGATCCGTGAAGAGTGCGCTTCAGCAAACACCATCTGATTTCATTGGGGGTTTTGGAGGGTATCGAGCACACGAAAAACTAGATCTACGAAGAACACAATCAGATCCGTGATGAATGAACCCAAATGAAAATGGGTTTTGCTAAAATGTGAGTTCACATGAGTGCAGATCCATGAGCTTGTTGCTCCTGCGAAGGTAAAAATCACGAACTCTCTTTGAATCAAGTTTTTCTAGTTAGAGATTTACATTTCTTATATGAATATGGTTTCCTTTGAAGCATGAATCGTCTAAAGGTTTGTGGGGCCCTCGCATTTAGCCCTTCGCATTCAAAACTTCATAACTTAAACTTGTATGTGAAGTATCGCATTTTGAAAACCCTCGTTGTGATTTTTCGCACTAGACTCTCGCATTTGAGACCTTCGCGTTTTAAATAATAAATGTTAGTGTGTTTGAATGCAAAACACTATAGGGAACGATGAGATGTTCGTGGCGCGAGGGTTGCATTTTTTGAAAAATCTCACGAGTACCTCGACGACACGTTGTATGTGTCATGACATCAAAATATTACACTACACTTTAGGAGCCCTTTATATATATATAGGATAAAAATGAAATGTCATGGGACTCAAATAAAATTATTTTTTAATTTTCAGATTGAAAAATCCAAAGCAACTGTGGTATGACGCGAAGGCCCAAGGGAACAAGATATTAAGGTGGGTGGGATTTTCTTTACTCACTAATATTATTTAGATTTTAAATATTAGACATGATGTTTTGCTTATTTCATAAACATTTAGAAGCACGTTAGGATTGCTTGAAATAAACATTGACTTGGATTGTGTGAATGGAAATGTAATACCCTAAAACTTTTTTTGGTGACTATAATTAAGTGTTAAATAACCTTGGTCAACAAAGATTAACCATTATCAGGAAGGTCATGAATGATAAGAAAGTGTCATAAATAAATTTTTTGTTAACAAATTTGAAAAATGCCAAAAATAGTAAAATTGATTAATAGTATCGTAAATAGTAAAATTGATTAATAGTATGATAAACAATAAAGTTGATTAATAGTATCGTGAATATAAAAGTGATTAATAGTATCGTAAATAGTAAAATTGACTAATAATGTCATAAATAATAAAGTTGATTAATAATATCATAAATAATGAAGTTGATTATTAGTTTAGTTAATTAAAATAATTAAGTAAACTTTATCTTTAATTAATAACTTCATTTTAATTAAGTAAAAATACATGAATAATATTATCCAACCACTACCATTATTATCTTTAATTAATAATAACTTCATTTTTAATTAAATTAAAGTACATAAATAGTATTTTCCAACCACTACCATTATCACCCTTAATTAATAATATCATTTTTAATTAAATAAAAATAACTTTAAAGTACATGAATAATACTCTCAAACCACCTATCATCTTTAAATAATTAAAGAGGATAGTGCCAATTTTAATTAAACAAAAATAATAAAAATAATATTTTTCAACCACCACCACTATCATCTTTAATTAATTATAGATGATAGTGCCAATTTTAATTAATTAAAAATAGCTTTAAAGTACATGAATAATGTGCTTCAAACCGCCATTATTAATACTTAAACTGCTTGCAAACAAGTATGGATGACCCCCATTGTCTCTCCATTATTCTAAGCTAACCACCACCATACCCTAAGCACTAACCTTAATGATTAAAGCTCTACTATAAATAAGAGGAGGAAAGTTTGGAAGGAAGAGTAGCTAAAGTTGAGGTATAAGTTTTCTTATTAGTTTCTTTAAAATTCTTTTTCTATTCTTATATTTCATTTAAAGTTTTAATTACATTATAACCTAAAATTCTTTTTCTATTCATTTTAAAATTATGGATAAGTTCTTGAAGACCATGGAATGTCCAAAAAGGTTCAAACCATTCACCATAAAAGAATGGCCAAAATAAGCATTTCAAAAAACAAAATATTGCCCAATATTAGTTACAAAATAGTTACTTTCATGTCATTTCTAGAATGATAAAGGCATAATCCAAGGAAACTGCTACTACTATGTTAAACTTTGTCAAGTTTACTACAAAACAGACTCAAGAATGACCCTAATCGGATACCCAAAGCCACCAAACCTACCTTCCAAAAATTGTTGTGCAAAAACGAGATAAACACAAAAAATCAACAGGTTCACGTGCATTTCTATTCAAACATTGGCCTGGCTGAGGAAAACGATCATTGCCATGACGTTCTTCATCGCGAACATGACAAGATAGACCCAAGAATCACATAAAAAAGACTTCTAAAACTCAAGTTGTGGCTTCTGGAAGTTTAGTGTACTGTAGATGTAATTTGTGAATTAAACATTAAATAAAACACGTTAAAGTTCATGGGTTATTTTAAAACCAAGAACACTTTAAAGATTATTTTGAATCTAAAGCCAATTTTAGGAGCTAAAAAGAATGCTAACTAAGACTCAAGTTTTTTATAGGAATCTTGGAGGACCGACACCACTACAAATATCAAGCAACATAAAGAGCGAGTAAATCAAGGTGAAGATGATTTTCAAGTTTTAATTTATTAATTTGATCTAAATAAAGCTTGCTTGGGTGTTATGTTTTATTTTATATACATGCCATATAAAATATGCATGCTTATGTTTATAATGATGCATGATCTATGATGTACTTTAACCATGCTTGTGTGCTTAATTGTTGAAATATTTGTTATGTTTCACGTTTAATAAAAGATTAATAGAGAAAATAACACGTATTGGCACGAGGACAAATTTTCTTCTTGAGAATTCTAATCAGGAGTTGCAGGGTATTATAGGGTTTGGAGTTGATCCTACCTCAACCATGATGGTTTTGAGTTCAGTATTGGAGCTCTTTCCTTAGGGTTGGAATACCTTGTGGGGGGGTTTAATTTTGAAAAGTGGATGTTATGCATGTTTTATTTGGTCAAAATAATAATTCAAATATTTGGGATGATCCACTGGACTTTTTAGCTTACCATTTCTTTTCAACATTTCGGGAAATTGATTAGCAAAGCTACAAGAAGTTATTAGCTTGTAAATTTTACTGTAGGGCATGTTGGCCCAGTTAGTTAAAAATTTTGTTAAAGTTATTCCATTGTAATAAGCAAGTCTTATGTACCCTGGATTATGGAATAATTTATAATATTGGAATTTCATTTATTTCATGGCGTTATTTTTCATGAAATATTTTGTACATAGACTAAAATGTATAGGTATTTGAAATATAGAAAGAAAAAAGGTTAATGTAACACAAGCTCACCTCCCGGGCAGCCCAACATCCAAAAAAAGAAAGAAACAAGGGCAGTGTGGGTAATTGCACCCTTAGAACCAGGTGGGCCTAGGTGTGAGGAGGCCGGGTGTTATAGGAAATGCTGAGATTTTGGATGAATGTTTAGTATTTTAGTCTCATGCTTAGGTAATAAGGAATGATTTATTTGTTTTCAATTACTTGGATGTCGAGCATTGTACTTCAATAATGGTTACGTGTTGATTTTGGATTGTGCTAGGAAACTAAAGAAAATAAATTTAGATTTAAGAACTCCATGTATCAAGGAGATGATAGGCTGCATAACGTCATCATGGGTGTCCCTACCCGAGCTGCCTACGACAACTGATTGTTCTTCAGATGGAAAGGTAATAGGCTGCATGGCGTTACCTCCCTTCTTAGATGTGGGTCTGAAAGGTAATAGGCTGCATAGCATTACCTCCAGAGTCATTCCCGGACCACATGGGGACATTGAGAGCAGATCTCTTTCTGTCTTACATTACGACATAATAATCAATGAAGTGTTTAAAACACCCTAATATAATGAAAGTGTATGCATGTTTGGTATTTTGGTCTGAATAATGCTAGTGACATTTAGGGATGATCCACTGAGCTTTCGAGCTCACCCCATTTTCTTTTTCAGGTGACACATGACGCTGCATGAATCAACCCACACTATGGAGGACTGTTTGTTTTGTTGAAACCTCAATGGAGAGGTTATTAAATGTCTTCTCATTTCTGTATTAAATTTGAATTGGGCACATGCCCCTTTTTTTTTTTGGAAATGTCTTGAAAAATCCTATACTTCACATGTTTTGGACTTAGGCCTTTAGGCTACATGTTTATGTTCAATGAAGAATTTATTTCAAAGTTATGAGATTTTTTTTAGAAGTTATTTTATTTCATGTGAAAAAGGACATTTAAATTGTTTGATCTCTTTCTAATTAAATCAAAGATTCTCACATGAAAATGTTTCATTAAGAATGTTTTTAAATGGAAGAACTTGAAAGAAAAGTTTTCGAAGAAAGAAACAGAGAGAAAATGAATTAAGTAGCGTTCTAGTTCTTCATGAATAACGACCTGCGCATATGGCTTCGCTCGTTGGATGGGCACGCATCTCTGCGTGATGGCCGATGACGTGCATGGGAGGTTGGTTTCAGGGACCGTGGTGTTATATGAGTAGTCTTGGTTAGTGATTGTAACGACCAGTATTTTTGAAAATTGAGTTGATGGGTTCGACATGTAATTTTATGTATGAATTAATGAATTATAAATAAAAAATACATGATTTTATGACAATTGTATAAATTAATGAGTTGTATTTAATAGAACAAATATAATATAATAAATACTAATTGATGTATCAAATATTTAATGCATTAATTAATAAAATAAAAATAAACAATAATAATAAATAAATAAATAAGTACATTAGTTAATGAAATAATATAAAGTTGGATGGATGAACGAATAAAAAAAGAAAAAAATAAATAACTATATATATATATATATATATATATATATATA
>JAJIYU010010616.1:0-15920 GCA_030144865.1 Tinospora cordifolia | reverse complement strand
ACCTCTGTAAAAATATTGTATAGTAATTAGATGTGCAAGTTGTGATAAAACACATTTAATTGGTTTAACATAAATATATTTAGGTCAAAACGGATTAAATACTATTAAATACGTCTAAAATTTGGGTCATTAACATTAATGTATTTATTAATATGTTGATAATATGGACAAGTTAAGACATTAATTAATTTAAAATTAATGAATTTATTAATATGTTGATAATATAGTTTTTAATTATTTTTTAAAAATATTTTTAAATTTAATTTTTTAGTAATAAATTATTCATGTTTTATATTTTTATTAATATTTTTATAAAAAAATAATTTAAAAAACTGGTGACAAAAAATATAAAAAATATTTTTTGTTAATCTTTAAAAATAATAGAATCCATTGACATAAAAAGATAGTTTGATTTTAAGCAAATAATCATATCAACTAAATACTCACTTGCAAGTTCATTCTTCTTATAACAAACATAAACATGTTTTTAAAATTTATTTTATTTGCTCTTAAATAAATTTTATTTATAATTAAAAAAGAAAAAATGAAGTTAAATTGGGTTAAATTAAATGTATTTGGGTTTTAAATGTCTAACTTGTAACCCAACTCAAATCATTTGTATTGAGTATTTTTATATCTAAATTTAATTTAAATAACTAATGTAATTCAATACAAACGAATCCAACGGGTTAGGATTGGTCAGTTTGGACAGGTTGATCATGTTGACGAACACTAGGGTTGAAAACAGATCAAGTCTGGTCGAGGTTCAATCCTTAACTAACCTGACCTAAAATAGTTGATGTGACCCAACCTCCCAAAGAAAGGAGTCTAATTCCATTGACATTGGGCTATGTCAAGTTGGGTCCCATGATCTTTTTGATAAAAACCCCATAATTGTTTCAACAAAGATAAAAATAAATAAATAAGAAGAGAAGAATGAAAAGAAGACAGAAAACAATAAAAAGAAGAAGATACCTGAGATGAGAGGGGGTTGGCACAAAAATATAAATGGTTGGAGGAGAAACTTTCTTTCTTTCTTTCTTAGGATTTGAATGACTGTAAAAACTAGAAAGAGAAGAGAATATTATTAGTAGTATTAGTTGGACAGATCAAACTCTAACCCACTTTGGTTGGGTCACTATTATTTTAACTCAACCAACCTATTTTTTACTCAAACTCAAGCCAAATAAGTCAGGTCAAGTTGGTCGCTAGCTTAGTCCCCCCTGCACATCACTCCTACCAATATAACTTAGCAACAATTTGCAAATTATAATATGTTCCATTTAGCAAATATTCGAACAACTTCATCAAGTCAGGAATTAGAAAAATTGCAGTAACATATCATTTGCTGTGCAGATGGGTATAAAAGCTTTAAAAGAAAGAAACACTCCAGAGGGAACTTTTTCTCTAGCACCAAATATCATTTGCTGATTAATTTATAGGAGAATCAAATTGCAGTTTAAAATAAATCATATTTGATAAAATTAATAGGAAACATGCTATTATTTAATTCCAGAAAGCTGAATTAATAAAATCAAAAGTTTTTTTTTTCTTATTCAACTCCATAATTTTGCGTTAGGCTTTCTCACTTGGTTTAGTTTGTGGAGGTGGGACTTTATCCGAGGACTTTTGGAATTACAGTTGGCCACTTGGCCCAGGATACCACCATGCAAAAGATAGATGTTTTCTAAACAATAATTTAAATGAACAAATAAAAATAAGTAATAACCTTTAAATAGTATTTTCAACTATTTTTGAAGGGACTAATGCCTCCCTTACCATAGTTTTAGAAATTGATCAAGGCTTGTGTCTTTTACTGTAACTGTACATAATGAAAAATGAATAATAAAAGTAAAATCTGATTGCAGTTTGTTTCGAATCCACAATTTAACAAACTTTTCACTAAACATACACTGGCGTCAACTTAGGGGAAGATAACTATTATTTTTAGAATTTTATTTTTTTCAATAAAAATTAAATTATTATATCAATTAATTTCATTAATTTTTTCCGTGCACAAGCAGTGTTATTGTTTACAATTTAAGATATTAACGTAGTTAATCAAATAAAAAGAATATAAGCAGAGCCGTTAAGATTAAAACGAATAATATAAATGAACGCCAAAGTTTACGTGTCACAAACAAAAAAAAAACAAACAAATTAAAAAAAAATCAAATCAAAATCACATAAATTAACTATCATAATCTTATACCAAATTTAAATAAACCGAATTGTGAGACATTTGAAGAGAAACAAGTTAAACCATGAATTTAATACTAGTCATGGCCAAATAAAAGATAGTCATCCATCAAATTATTGACTTTAATACTCAAACTTCAATCTGAACCTACCCTTCCGCGAGAGAAGTTAGTAAGGATATTATGGCCAAAAGCACACGCACATAATTAAAAAAGTTTCAAAAAAAAAAAAAAGAATGAATGAATGAATGAAGTTTAAAAATAAAATTAAAAATTAAAAAAAAAAGAATGAAATAAACAGATTGAATTTCCCATGCAAGCCTGTGACATCATATTTGTAGATATACTTTTAAATACTCTATCTCGTGAATTGGATCATTTTTTTTCTCTCTCTCAAAAAATTAATCATTTCTTTCTTCGGAGCGGGAAGCTTTCATTTCTTTTCTTTTTAAGCATGCTTTCATGATCTTAGATTTGTTCAAATGACCGAATCCAACTCACTACAGTTACTTTTTACAACTGCAACAGCTCGAATGAAAGATATAAGGGAACTCCCATCCTCACAACAAAACAAAAGAAGATTGAAGCTGTTACAGAACAAAAGGTACGATTAATAAACTTCAACAGTCCGCAGAAAGTTCTTCTGGGCGTAAAGGCTAGAAGCACCTCCGTGCAGAAACTTAAAAGGAGTACCAAAGAGACGGAGTCAACATACAAAACAATCAGTCGTTGAGCCAACCAGAAGAATGCGGATATGAGAAGGGGCGCTGTGGTCCAGGAGCAAAGCCCAGTGTGTCAGGACGGAAACCAGGGCGGCTAGGTCCAGCCGGGTACTGTGATCCAGAATTGTCAAAACCGCTACTTCTACCCATAGCTGGGGGCTCAGCTGCAAAAGGGCTTGCCCTTGTGTGATTCAACTCATCAAGGCGTGGTGCATACCTCTGCATTGCTGAAGAATGTGTTCTGCCATAAGTTGAGTCAGATGCCAAACCGAGAGCACCACCATAAGAAGCTGAAGATAGAGAACCCAAGGTGCTAAATCCATTGTCTTGACCATTGAGAAAACTTCTGTGAGCAGAAGAACTAGTATCATTGTGGGGACCATAGAGTCGGAGAAGTTGCCTTGCATTTGTCTCCTTATTACTATATTCGTCCAATGCACCCGCATAATGCGTGCGAACATTTGATCCCCGAATCCCATACTCATCATGACCAACACTTGCAGCACTTGCCCGCGCACGATCTGCCCTACTTGAGAATGGAGTATTGTACCTCCAAGAAATTTCATCCATATTTTCATTTGGAATACTTGTTCGAATCCCTTCAAGTCCAGTTCCATATTCCAAACCGTTACCTGAACGCCCATGTGGAAAATGCCCTAATGTTTGAGGGGGACTCTTGTGGAACTCAGATGAACAACTATCCAAAGGAATTTCAGTGTTTGCAGATTGATATGGTGAACTCACGCCATGCAAATCCTTGGGTGTTCCTGTGGCCCGAGATAAGTCACCATCATTTTTGCCTCGGGGTGACATCTCAGTCACTCTCCTCAATCGTTTCCTTTTATTTTTACCCTTTGGAGTCTTATGCAGTCTTCTTGCAGAACCATTCACGTCTAGGGCTTTGTCATCACCGCGCCTGCTGTCATTAGCAGCAGCCTCATGTTCTGGCAAGAAGTTTTCATACCAGTTTTGGGTGACTGCAGCCTTGTCCTCTTCAGGTTGTGCTTCATTATGTTCTTCAGGAAAATGATTAACTTGATCGGGCATGTCGCCATACTCCTTTATGAGCTCAGAGATATCAGCAGGGTCCTTATGATGTTGAGATACATCCATTGGATGCTCCATCCGTTCTTCGTCATAATTTTCTTGCAAATGCACCTCCTCTGCCTCATTTTCTGACAAATGACCATACTTAAATGCTATATCCTTGTGCTTAGCAGTCCAGTCTGATCGACTCCAGAGATAGAGACGTGGAGGTTTCACATTCCACTGCTCCATTTGATTGTCATCAACATCCACTGAACCAGGCAAATAGAAGGACTGAAAATAAATAAATCAGATGAGTCCATGTAGCAAATGCATGTTATTTAGTACAAAACCCAATAGAATGAACTTTTGTGGCTTACCTTTCCAGAAAATTTCTTTTCATCCTCCCATATCAGGTCATATGCTGGTTTCTTCTTGTCTAATCTGGTAATATAAAGAAAGTACACAGTTTATGCAAATTCAGAGAGAGACAGAGACAGAGACAAAGATATAGAGAGAATCAACTATTACCTCTCAGTTTCCTCAGGAACGATAAGAATGAGAAGCTTAGGCCTAAAAGTAAGGGCCCTGTCAATGAACTTGTTTGCCAAAGCTGCTTTGACTCCGAAAGGAGGATTTAGGCCTATAATCTAGTTAAACCACAAGAATAAATAAAATGGTGAAGCTTTTCTCATCCCAAAATCAGCTCACTGCAATGTATAGGTGCAACCAAAAAAATTTTCAGGTTCCTTACCAATTTAGACCCAGGGGACAACTCCTTAGTTCGAACTGTCATCCAATCTCTTTTCTCAAAACAAAAATTGTTCTGCGAAGATGATCAATAAAAATCCAAAGCACAAGTGCATGGTTAACATACAAAATTTGTTATCATTTTATGAACAATAAACTTGTTCGTTAGCAGAAAATGCTCATGTTCATTCTACATAGGCGCTAATCAAATTGCAAATTATTGCAAAATATTGGAAATAATAAGCTGCTTGTACATGAACAAGACAGAAGATTATAGAAACCAACAAGATGTGTGCACATTTATTTGTGATATAATATAGAGCAACAAAAGAGAAAATAGCAAACTAAGTTTTTTAACTTGCAAATTCTTGTAGTTCAGGATAGCCTACATATTACTTCCTGCACAGAAGGATAATTTATTAAGTAGCATCTAGCCATGGCAAAATCTTCGTCTAACAGGCTTCTCAAGTAATCGATGGGAAAGGAAAAAATAAAAAAAGGATTTAAACTATATTATATGTATTTAAACTGAAATCAGATCATCATAAAAGAAAAAAAAAAAGTTTTTCTTTTTCAAAGAGGAAACGAGAAACGATTTTATTAAATATCAGAAATGTATGCGCAGAATTCACCAAAAATGAAGCAAAACATCACCACTAACTCAATGATTTTAACAGAAACCATAGGTCATCACAAAATCCCATTCCACATACCTGCAATTATCCCACCACAATAACCATTCAGAAATAAAAAATCCCTTTGCTAGAGGAGATGCATACATTCAAAGAATTGCCAATAATTTGATAAAGCTAAATGAAAATGTCATTATGCTGCCAAGATAGTGACTATTTGGATCTTTTTTTTTTTTTTCCATCTTCTTTGGCTAGGAATTTATGGAACAGGTAGCATGCTTTCTCAGGTTATAGATTTCAATGTCGTCTAGATTTTCACTAAGTTTTGTCGTTGGATAGACCTCCATATCTGTCTTTAGTCAAAATGGGGTTTTGTCGGATTACTCTCCTAGCCATGCTATGAGCTTATGGTTGGAGACGAATAGCAGGTTATTCCTCAACATTTCTAAATTTTTTTTGCAAAAAAAAAAAAGAAAGAAAGAAAAGTGTTGAGGAGATCAATGAAAGTTGGGCAACGTTTTTGAAGTACTTAACCGAGAACCATTTGGAAAATTCAAGAATATAAAAAAAAATGAAAAGTTAGGAGTAACTTAGGACAATAAATTTTCATAACATTATAATTCTTGAGGTTTTTCAGAAAAAAGAAAGATTTATATCTAACGCTAGTTTTATTGAGGTTCAGAATAGTGTATTTAAGAGAAGCTGGAGTCTCATGCCAATTACATTTATATTGTACAACAAAATTGTAATGCTAAAAAATGTCAAATATTTGGTGGAAAAGCATCTTAATATCTATATCAAAAAATATAGATCTTTCAAATCGTGTATATTATAGATAGACTAAGTTCATGAATCATTACTAGAAAACTTATAGAATATTACATAATTGAAGCACAAGTTTGAGGACAGAATTTTCAAGTATGGCAAGGAATATAGGGGTGAACATAAACAACTCATAGTCATAGGCATCTATCAACATTAGTTGAAAAAAAAAAGAATAAAAAAAAAAGAAATATAAGGAATAGACCCAATTGAAAAAAAAAAAAAAAAAAGATGATTACACCAAATACAAAGACGAGCATTAAATGCAGTATTTGGGCAGAGCAATGCATCCTTTCACAAAAATATAAAGAAAAAGAAGACCTACAATAACATGGACAAATATAATTAAGATTTAAGAAACATTTAATAGTTTTTAACTAATATGTGAGATAGGAGAAGTTGAAGCGGATTCATATAGCCACCCCTAGGTAAATGGGAGACAGCTTAGTTAACTGTACAAAACAACATTGTCAAGGCATCACCTACAGAAGTAATTGCAATTTATTTTTTAAGAGGGACTTGAAAAAAGTTTTATTTTAAAATCTAAATTAATAAAAATTAAATAATATAATAAAAAGTAATATATCATTTATGTTTGTATAGTATATATATTATAATATACATATGTAAAGAATAAGGAACCAATGAATAAATAAATAATTTTTAAAAAACATCTAAATAATTATTTTATGGTCTGCCAAAGCCTCGCCTCATCTTACAAAAGCCCATCTCTTAGTTCAGCCTTTCCACCTTGACAACACTAGTACAAAACAAAAGTTTTTATCGATAAGAACATGAACAACTAAAACTTCTTCTTCAAACATAAAATAAAATAATATTAATAATAATAATAATAATAATAATTATTATTATTATTATTATTATTATTATTATTATTATTATTATTATTATTATTATTATTATTATTATTATTATTCTTTAAGAAATGTATTATTATAAATGGCCTTATCATGAGACTTGCTTATTCCTCAAATAGAGAATCTAGAAAACACATTTATTTCCAATTATCCTATAAAGTGAGGATCATGTCTCTACACGCTTTCTCAAAATGAGGTAAATTCTAAAAGGATAGATAGAGGAAGCCATCATAAAAAATATTTAAAAATCATATTGACAAGTTGTCACGCCATAGTTGTCAGCGCATAAGTTAAAGAAAAGCATAAAACGAGCATATAGGATTTTACAGCCAATCACATGGTATTTGCCCCATTACACATAAGTTAATCAAAATCATAAGCAATATCATGGTATCCGACCCTTCAAACTCCTTATATCAAAATAAAAATAGAAGAATCAAGCAAAAGGAGAACATGGAAACTAATCGTAAGCATTCAAAATAGTGTAAGATCAACAATCTAAACAGAAAAAAATAAGGTTATGAATTTTTTATATCCCATAATCTGCATGATCTAAACCTGCAAGATCTAAACAATAAGGTTTAAGACCAAACAGCTCAAATGTTCTACTATTGGATTCATAATTAATCCTATGAATCCTTAAGAACGGGGTTTTTTATATCCCATAAGCTAAATATAGTATCAAGGTTATGAATTTGTCACATCATTCCATTTTTACACTTCAAAGGAAACAAGTTTCCCACTTAATAACGAAAGTTCCCAGAACCAACCACAATCCGTCTTTGAGCATCCACTGCATGGGAGGATTGTAACCTAAGAAATTAACCGAGGTCAGTGCAACATGCCTAATAAAAGAATTTGAGACTCTGGCTACTCAGGCATTTTCACTTGCAAATCTTTCATTCCTTCATTGATAATCCCACTCTCCCTATATTTCAACCTGCATAATTCAAACCGGATTTTGCTGGTATTCTTTAGATGTAGTATCGTCAAGCAATTTGAGACACCTTACATTTGTCAGCTTTCTCATATACAACTTATTATTTTATGTATTTCTTTCTCATCGAATTTCATTTTCTATATTCCTGATATATGTAGTTGAAGCACCACTACACCTCCTTCATTGACCCACCCCCCGCTATATCAACCCGCTTCTTTCATTTGGAAAGCTGAGATTCTGTCCAAATAAATATCCTAGCCGGCTTATTGCTCATAAGATAATAATTGTCAATTGTATCCAAACAAGGAAGACATCTCTTTGCCTCTTTCTGAAATGGCACATCCTTCATAATCAAGCTCAGACAATGGAATATCCACCCACTATCATGTACACAGGAAAATCTTAAGTAGGACCTGCACCAAATTAATCATCTTAAGTGGAAACGTAGCCAATGCAAAGGAGTCATTCACCTTGGCTATGGCTACCAATCATCCCATTAAAATTTAATACATATAGAGAGTGATGGTAATGGTGGCAATTTGCTAATTTGATAGGAAAGAAACTACAGAATACTTGATGGAATAGAGCTAAATTATGTGATACACACATTGGCGAGTAATTGGGCGATAGTGAGCAGCGAGGAGGAGATACATGCAATATAACTGATTGTGTCCAATTATAATGAGCCAACTTCTTGTAATCTTTCCCCACTTTGTTTAGGTCTCTTTCTTAAATCAAGGACAACATCTTGTTCTCCCTACAGTTGTTACTTTTCTACTATATACATTGTTCCTCCAGTAATTCACCACACCACAGCCATTTAGATTGTATCAAAGATTCATAAATACAATGAGAATCAAAGTAAAAAATAGAAAGGTGCCCTACCTTTGGTTGAATAACATCGTAGTTTTTGAAAGAGCACTTTTTCCCATTTTTGTCAAGCTTTTTTTTCATTAACCAACTGAAATCATTAGCTCCACAAGCAAAATCAACAATCTACAAACAAACAAACAAAAAGAATTGAAGTTCATAATAAAGCAGATAAAAAATATGTCAAAAAAGAAATTATATAAGGATTTCATTAATATTCATCCACATTTTTAAAATAAGAGCAAATGTCAACCACAGCTAACTCAATGCCTTACATAATATATAAAATTATAAAGCAAGGTTGAACTTCCAGGAATCCCAATTTAAATCTATGAAGCATATAATTGACAAATAAACTTGGGGGAAACTGATTCAATACCTTAACATGAATTGTACTGTTCTTATTTCTTGAACTTTATAATAAACCATGAAAATAGAATCTTAAAATTCACAATTCTAATCTTAGAACCGAAGACCTAAATAATTCATACAAACCTCACCAAAATAAAAAATTAAAATTAAAATTGTTCTCTCCTGGTAAAATCAATATGACAAAGAAAATCACATGGAGCAGCAATGTTAATAGGTCCAAACCACCCCACCCTCCCTCCCTCTCTCTCATTTTTTTGGTGACATTTGTTTCTATTTTTTAACTTGATCCCGAAGAAGCACTTTGAAGAAATAAAAGAAAACAAGCAACAATTAAAAGTATGATAAGAAAGTCTGAGACAAAGAAAGTATGTCAATATATAATGAGTTAGATGTACCAACATGGAATTTCAGTTTATTGAAGCAATTGGACAGTTTGGACCTAGCTTGAAGCCACCTAATTATTATGAAGGAAGAGTAACATTCTTGAATGAGATATTGCAACCCATTAAGAATTCTTGGGCAAAAAATGGTTGTAGTATCATGTCTGATGGATGGACAAATAAGAGAAGTAGGAGTTTGATTAATTTTTTGGTTAATAGTTCTTTTGGCACAGTATTTTTGGAGTCTATATATGTTTCCTCATATGCAAAGAATGGGGTTTAGGTGATTGCATATAATGCAGCAACATATATTGTTGCTAGAAAATTGATAATGGAAAAGAGACATCATTTGTTTTGGATCCCTTGTGTAGCAAACTGCTTAGAGCTAATGTTAGAAGACATTGTTGCAATTCCAAGGGTCACGGAAGTGATTCAAAAAGCTATTTTTTGTCAAACTTCATATACAATCATGGATTGTTTTGAATTGATGAGTCCACACATAACAGTGACAACACCTGGCCCATTATCATGATATTTGCCACCTCATTTATTACTTTACAAAGCATTTATAGGAAAATAGATGCATATTGTCATCATAAATTCTTTTTGGAATGAGATTATGTATGCCATAAAAATCTAGAGCCCCTTGATAAAGGTTTTGCAGTTGGTTGATGCAGAAAAAGCACCTCTCATGGGTTATACACACAAAGCAATAGACAAAGCCAAAATAATAATAATAATAAAATAAAAGAGCTTTTACAAAGGACAATTAAGAGTAAATTCATAAATTTTTTTTTAATCTTTTTATAAGATTATTAATCAATTAAATGTATTCAAATTTTAAAATTTCTAACTTAATTATGCATTAAAAAGTATTAATATTATGTTTAATTCTTTATTATGTTGTTGTGATGTACATAAGCAATGGTTAATTTTTGGATCCCAAATTCCACACTTTCTAGCTTTGGATTTGAAAGTTCTTTTCTTAATGTGTAGTGCTAGTGCATGTAAAAGAGATTGAAATGTATTTGAGCACGTGAGTTAGATATTTTAGCCTAAGTTTTTAGTTTACTGCATCTTTGTATATATTGATAGCCTTTTAATAATATAAGTTTTTTTTTTTTTTTTCCTTCTAGATCTACTCAAAGAAAAGGAATAAATTAACATAGAGAAATTTGAATGATCTAATATATATGTGTGTTACAATCAAAAGTTAGTGGAGCAGCACAATAGGAAGAAAAAGTTGAGCCCAATCCTTTCAAATGATATCAATGATAACAATGAGTGACTAATTGGAAATACTAAAGAGTTCTTTCATGAAAATGAAGATTTGACATAGACACAAGTGCAAAAAGCTTTGGGTCCTTTAGAAGCAAGGCATTATACTCGAAGATCAAGACAACAAAGAGATGTGGGTGGAAGCTCAAGGAATGAAGAAAAACTATTATTGATGAATCAGATTCTAACACAAATGACAAGCTATACGACAAAGAATCCAATAAGGACAATTCTGATGGTGACAATACTTTGGAAGATGTCGATGTTGAAGTTTTAAAAGAAACTCTTTTGATTGATGATTGATAAACTTGAAGTTGAAATGCGTTTTTGTTAACTTATGGCATATGAGACTTTTTAAAATGTTATGATCTTATGATAATCATGAGTTTATTTTAATATATGATCTAATATTTGTCTTTTATTCATAATTTTATAATTTGTAAATAATTAAATATAAATTATAAACAAATAAAATTATGAAATTAAATATTAAATTATGTATTTATTATTCAAATTATATGTGTGTGTGTGTGTGTACAAGTGAGAGACCAATAAATAAATCAATAAATCTTTAAGAACCTCTAAATAATTATTTTATGTTGTCTTAAACCCGCCTAGCCTTATGGAGCCTTGTCACCAGTGAGGGACCAATAAATAAATCAATAAATCTTTAAGAACCTCTAAATAATTATTTTAGGTTATGTCTTAAAGCCGCCTAGCCTTATGGAGCCTTATCATCATAGACCGCTTTACTGTCTTGGCAACACTACAAAATAGATAAATAATTCAAACACACAAATAATGTAAAAATGTCAACAACAGAACTAAATCATCATCATGTACGTTTGTATACATACAGCATCTGACATCAGGTTTAATTAAGAATTGCTACTACGATCTTTTAAGTTAAGGGACGGTTTCTTAGTAAAACCATAACCTCAACCAGGAAGCATATTTAAGTTTTCTAAAAGGCAATTTAAGTTGCTTTAGTACTAGATGTATTACTAGTACCAATACCAATAATTCCATGCCTCATAATTGTCAGGACTACAAGAAACTAAGAGTTCTTACCATATCATCACTCTGAACATAACAATGAAGCTTGTCAACAATCTGCATGGCAGAACATGGTTGTTAGCATTGATATTCAATATTTCAACAATCTTCCACAGTAATTGCATGAAAATGGGAATGAAATGGAATTGAAGTAAAATAACTACAGTAATTGAAACAATTGAAAGAGAAATTTTTCTAAATATTTTTCTAGTTAGTCTGCAGGTCTAGAAAAGAAACATTCATATTTCTTTTTTTATTATTTTTTTGATGTGAAACAAATGCTTTTGTTAATGATAAGAAACGTAGAGAATAAAGCACAAGAACAAAGCAAAACTGACATAGAAAAGGACCTAACAGAACAACCAACTTGTTACAAACAATCCAAACACCTGCCCAAATCTACCACCCATTCCGCTAAAGAAAAACTTGGGCCCAAATTGGATGAGACCCTTTAGAACTAGCTGTTACTTTTATAGATTCCAACTGGTCAACAACCTTCTTCCTGCTGTGGAAGGTTCTCTCATTCCTCTCGAACCATAGTAAGCATAATCTAGAAAGTGAAGCCAGCAACATTGCACCCTTACTCGTGCTAGGTGGGACGAAAGCATTCCTCCAACGGGTTAGGCCAGATAAATTGGTTCCTAGGGAAAAAGGGCCTTCCCCACAAATTCTAAGCAACAGGTCAAGCTAAAAAGATATGATCCATGGACTCCCAATCCTGATAGCAAAAAATAAACAACAGTGCAGGGAAAGCTCGTGTAGGAAAGCTTCCCTTCATAACATCAGTGTGTTAAGATATCTATGAGCAAGAATCCACCTAAAAGTTTTAACCTTAGGAAAATGAGGAGGGGCTTGGACTTAATTAAAGAGGAAGATGCAAGGAGACTTGCACGAGAAAGATCCAACCAGGTGAAACTATCGGGCAGGATACTCAAATGCTAGCAAGTATAGATAGCAGGGACACTATCTCCTCTTGTTCCCAGGAAGTAAGATTTTGCTATAGATGGAAATTCAAAGATAGAAAGGATAAGGATGGAATATGGTGTTGTATTAACAAAAGCAAGGGTAAGTGAGTTATGCATGATTGCAATCCTATAGAGACTATGAAAAGATTCTGCTAATGACACGGACCGAGCCACCTGTCTCATCAAAAATGAAATATCTCCCTCATTGCTAACGAGAAGATGACATGAGGAGCAACCAATGGATGTAGGGAAGCATTGAACTTCCATGAGCCACAACAAGTGAACTTTTTCAAAATTTTGACATCATGACTTTTGCTAATGACCAACTTGGGCCCAAATGGAGTTCTTCCTTAGGAACCTCCATAACCATTTTTCACATAACGCAAAATGTTCTTCCCTAAAACATTAACGATATCAAGGCCCCCCCAAATCCAATTGCACTTGCACCTTCTCCCAATTCACCAGAAACCTTGACCCATAATCTCCAACATCCACCCAATAAAGTGTTTGATTATTCTTTCAATGTTTTTTGTACTGCTTGGAGAAATGTTGAACAGTGACATATGGTGAGTTGGAATAGACAGGGATGCATTTTTCCACCCATGAAGATGCCTGAAAATTGCTCCCACCACCGGACACCAGAAAATGTAAAACCTTGGGTTGCCCCACAGCAGAAGCCTTAGGTGCTGCGTTGGCTAAGAACCTTCTGAACACCTTGGCATAATAGTAAGTTTCAATCACAATCCAGTCTTTTAACTAGAGTCCAACCCCCACTTTCTTTAACTTTTCACTCTTAAATAGAAACAAGTGGTTAAAATGAAATGGGGACAAAGAATAGTTCATATAAGTATAGAAAGAAATAAGCATAAGGACAAGCCTCTGAAATCACATATAATGAACAGGTTTAACTGTTTATTGAATTTCATGAGCTATGAATGAAGCAGCTAGAAGCTAACAGCACTTTCTCACCTTTTAAAAAGTTTACGACATAAAGTATAGAACAATAGATAGGACCATGAAGCCACAAGAAATAGCACTAGACTCAAATTAATGTCATTTTAAAAACACCCAAGTACTCAACACGGTTGAATATATTCAGTAGTCTTCTAGTGATGATTGTCCTCTAGAGTCATCTGGAATTACACCACATCAAATCTCTTTTCCCCAGCCTAATTGGGAACCCAAACCTCCCAGACCTCCCTTTTTCCACCCCTTGGAGAGCTCATTGCTTCTGAGGTAAAAGTGTGTGTGGAAAATACCAAGCAACACTTAAGTGATGATCTCATTATTCTATTTCTTCAAATTGGCATCATACAGCTTAAAATGACAAATGAAGCATTTATGCTAAGTTGCTTATTCGAGCTTACCAGGATTATTTGGGATTGGATGGATAGGATAGTACATGTTCTGCATAAAATTGAAAAGTTTCTCCATTATTATACTTGTCTCTTCAACTCAATGTTGCTTCATCTCCAGGATCATGAAAGACTACTGGTTAATGATCCTTGGTGGAATTAAATGGAGATTTTTTTTTTTGTCAGATACTGGGCAGTTGGAGTAAGCAAATAATAATATCTTAAAAGAGCATAGACCACCATTATTATTTGGGGCAATTCCCTTTTTCAAACTTCTTAATAGGTTGTCCATTTCCAACCTTGAGGCAGCTCTAGTCTTGCTTCTTGTCCCAAAAAATGCAAACACACATATGTGAAGAGAACATTACACTTCTATTTTCTTCATGTCTTATCTTCGGATAACAACATTTGGTTGATAAAGCTTTTTAAACACTTCTTTTGTTTTTTTTTTTTTTTCCCCCATAATGGTTGATGAGGAAGTAGGATCTTAGTCCTGCTTTAGCATCCCTTCATGATCCAAGTGACATCACAGTGAAAAGAAAATTTTTAGTGGAACTAGCACAAAGAAATAAGTCATAACACTGCCGTGTTATGGAGCCCATTTTGACGTTGCTTACGCTTTTGTTAACAAAAAAATATAGTCAAGAAGAGTAGCATAGCTAGAATATTGAGTTACATCCAGAGGAAGCATACATAAATAGGTTTTGGTATTCTTCAAATTATTTTCTTCTACTCGTAAGTCCATTTAAATAAAAAATAAAAAAAACTCCATCATGAAACTTTTTTATGACATGGTAAGCCAAGTCGCTTCTATCTTGGAAGACCTGTAGCAAAAGAAGACCACCAGAATCTTTCACATACCTCCTGAAGCTTGTCCAATTTTGTAAAATGCCGTCCAAAAGATGTATAGCGCATGCCATGGAGGAAAGGTGCAAGATAGACCTTAAGCTTGTTCTACAACAGAAAGCATAAAAATAAGAAAACACAACAAAGTAAACCCACTGAAGAAACATTTTGATTATAGTAATCTAAAATTGGAAATGTCTACAAGGTAATAACAACAAGGCAATTTTACATGGACTTAGATGTAGAAGTTTTGTCCAAGCAAGTGAATCATGCTTACGATGCTCAAGGACAATTTATTATAAAAATAAAAGGTCTGGAACCATCAACACTTTAAAATGAAAATTGAAACTAAAAACACCAACTAAATCAATAAGTTAAAGAAAACAAAACTTTCCATTAATTCTAATATAAATTCCCAGAAATACTATTGCATGTATACCATTTATGTTTTGTTTGATCTAGATTTGTTTCATCTTACATGATTTGTTAAAATATAAACTAATTACTATAAGCCCTAAAAGAATAAAACTATCAACTATGTAACTCTCCAAGTTTTCATAAATCACAATTACAAGATCATAGCTTTATATCAATAAGTCCATATTTCAAAATCTCTATGAACAAAAGGTAAGACTGCATACAATCAAGCATTAACTAAGCCTCATTACAACAGGCGCATTGTGCACTAAGTAGGTCTTTTAATTTTTGGTCAGACATGGGATTAAGTGTAGGAACTTACATTTGGCCTCAGTCCTACTTTTGCTTATAAAACGGTATAAACTTCAAACGTTAACACAATTTTCAAGCTTTAATGAGCAAAACAATTTTCA
>JAJIYU010010615.1:0-15942 GCA_030144865.1 Tinospora cordifolia | reverse complement strand
ATGGCAAGCGAAGTAGAGGTTGATGAGGTGTTTGCAATAGAAACTGTTATTTTGGAGACCAAACGAGACTATCTTTTGGTGGAGAATCTTGCCTTGTCTCAATGATTTTGAAATGATACATGAATTCAAGAGTGATAATAGTTTCTGCGTGTCCATTCAAGTAATTCTCTATGGGCAAAAAGTTACAACAACCCATTTAGTGAAGTATCAATACAGGAGTTCTTTTTTTTTCTTTTCTTTTTCTGTTCTTTCCCTTCTCCTTCTCACCCCAGACATCAATCACGTTCTGAAGACTCAGCGAAGAAAAAATAGAAGAAGCAGACGCTGGATCAGGAAGAAGACGATGGGAAAAGAAGAAGTGGATGAGTTTGGGGTGCTCGTGGGGTTGGGATTGGTCGGCTTTAGGGTAAATTCGCAATCCAACTCAAATAGTTCGGATTAAAAAAGTTCAAATTCAACTCAAATCAATCTATGGTTAAATTCGAGTTCGATTTGAGTTGGATCGATTTATCGGATTGGCTCTAATTTAATATTTTTTAATTATATTTTAATATTTTCGTTGTACAAGAACTATTAAATTAATTTTTTTTTGTATATTTATTTTTAATTATATTTTATAGTTCATTATACATACAAAAATAATATTATTTTTGAAATCTTCTTATTACTTTAATTTACATAAATTTAACATTAATAAAATTTAAT
This sequence comes from Tinospora cordifolia, assembly GCA_030144865.1. Taxonomy (NCBI): domain Eukaryota; kingdom Viridiplantae; phylum Streptophyta; class Magnoliopsida; order Ranunculales; family Menispermaceae; genus Tinospora; species Tinospora cordifolia. Next base: position 15,237 of record JAJIYU010010615.1, on the reverse strand, counting down.
AATATCGTCTTTCAAATTAAAATTCTTCTAATATAAAATAGATGATTTTATAGAAAGAAAAAATAATTATTATTAATTTTTAAAAATAATAAATGATATTTATATAGAAAGAAGATTTGATATAACATAAATAATCATATCAATTTAATTAATTACTTATAAGTTTATCATTTATATATAATAAAAATATTTCAAAAACTAATTTCATTAATTTTTAAAAGCATTTATAATTAAAAAAGAAGAATACGTAAGATCGGGTTGGGTCGGTTTCGTTCGGAATTTTAAGTATTCAACTCGCAACCAAACCCAAACCCTTCGGGTTAAACATTTTAAAACCCAACCCAACCCACATAACTAATGCAACTCAACTCAAACCAACCCAAAAGATTGGGGTTGGACGGATTGATCGGGTTGGTCGGGTTAATGAACGCCCCTATGGTTGATGCAGTTGTAGGCGAAAACGAGGGAAGGTTGGAGATGAAAATATCGAAAGGCAAGGAAGGATTTGGTACGTACGGACGTGGCGTAGTAGTTTTATCGGCGCGTACGATGAATAGATGGATTTGGTGGTCCGTGGTGCCATATGTGCTTAGAATGGGTTTTATCGAAATCGGATTTCCTTTGTTTGTCACATGCGCATAGAATGGGCTTCCTCCCCCAGTTTTTTCCCGTTTTATCTGATTCCGTTCCCTCTGGTTCTCGACAGTTTTCATGTGGGGGTCGCGGTGGAATTGCATAAGGATTGGATGTCTGGACGGACCTTTTGAGTTTTGATCCACCCTAAAAATTATTAAAAATTATAGAAATGTCATTAACTTTAAATTAATGACTCCCTCTCGATTATTGACTTTTTTTTGTTGACATATTTAACGACAGAGTTTGATGCTTTTACTTTCCATTAAACTGTTATTTATTAAATTATTTTTTAATTACATAATCATTAGACTACAAAATACGCAATTACTTTAATTTATTATTTAAATTATTATAATATTTAATTTATAAAATACATATTTTTATAATACATATAATTTATACTATTTGCATTTAAATATAAATAATATTTAATTATTTTAAAATTTTTAAAATTTATATTATATTTTATGAGAAATTATTTATTCAAAGTAATTTTTTATTTATTTTCAAAATTTTTCTTTTCTGTTTTTTTAAAGAAATATCATTTATATAGAGTTTTGAGTTTCAATTTCTTAAATATTTAAACTATTAAAATTTTGAAATAATTAAAATAGTTTTTGAAATATTATTTTTTAACTTAAAAATAAAATAATATTCAATGGGTCATTGAGGCCTTGACCTTTGAAAAAAAAAGCGGCAATTCACAAAACAAACAAAGACAAAAAATGTTTTAAACGATGGATTGAGCATTTGGAAATCCACTCAATCCATTAAATGGTAGAAGAGACACCCGTAACCAAACACTAAATGAACAATTTTTTATGTATTAAAAACATCTTTAATGGTTAAACTATATAAGAGTTTAATGCTTCTATTACATCATCAACTCATTATATTCTTATCTATTATACTACATCTCATAATAACATAACTTATTAAACTATATTGTACGATATCAACAATTACATCAACCTATTATTCAAATTATTTACAATATATAATTAATAAAAATATATTTTTTTCATAATACATATAATTTGAACTATTTACACTTAAATATAAATTGTATGTAATTATTTTAAATTTGTAATAATTATAATTTTATTCTTTTAAAAAATTATTTATTCAAAATAATTTATTTGTTTATTTTAAAATATCTTTTTTTAATCTTTAAAGAAATATTATTTGTATAAATTATTGAAATATAATCTTTAAAATATTTAAACTATTATTTAAACAAGAAATTGAATTTTTAAAAAAACTTTTGTGGGCGGCAGCAACAACAATTGTTATGTTGTTGCAATGACATTCTAATAAAAAATAAAAAAAGAAACAAGAAATACTAGGAATTACAAGAAAATTTAAAGAAACAAAGAAAAATGACTTAAAAGCACTAGAGACAAGAGAAATTGTTCTCTTTGTTTATAATTTTTATGAGATACAAGACCCCTTTAGTAATTTCCTGAAAAATTTTATAAAAAATTGGATTAAATAAAACATTTTGAGTGAAACAAACTTTGGAAAAATTCATGAAATTTTATTGCAAAAGACATACAATTCAACTAATGAAAGGATCAGTGAACTAGAACGAATCACAAAAACAAAACACAAAAAGTCTCCAATGATTACCGCGTTAATGCCTCATGTACGCAAAAATTTGAAATAGGAATGTGCCCAGATTATTACAGTAATGGAAAAAGACTATTGCGATAGTGCGTCGAATGCCCAGAAACTATGTAACACCCCAACCCATGAGACTTTCAATTTGGACTTTATCACAAGGCGGGTCAGGCTGGTGTTACTTTATAAATACATAACTTAACTTTCTATTTTAATTATTTCATGTCTTAACTGTATTTAAGAGTACATAACTTAAATTTAAAAATTTAATAATGCAATAATACAAGAAATAAATAAAATTTATAAACTCAATTAATTGAATAAAATTGAGTACATAATTTGATCTTGAAGAAAAACTATTGCAGTGAAAAATTCAAAACTTGGACAACATATCCTTGCATAGAAATTAGAAACTTTCTAAATAAAAAAAAATTAACTAATATTCATAATCTTCATGTAATTCAATTACCTGAAAAATAAAAGAAAGGAATAAGTACATAGCCCAGTGGATCTTTCTAAATATTTAAATCATTATTTAAATTCAAACAAACTAAGCATATAAAAAACTTTTGTACAGTAGGCGATTCAAACAAATTTCTTGTTTATGGCTGACATTAAGACCGGAAGAGTTTTATCTCTGTGTTCCACATCATTGGGAGAGAGAATCACTCTTAGAAACTCAAACCCCAATATCTATGAAGTGTGATCACTCTTAAAAACCTAGTTCAAAATCATCAATGGGAAGTCGATAAGTCAGGTCGGGGTGGAACACACACGATGATGCTATGCAGCTTATCATTGTGCCGGTATGTGGTTATAATCATTATTTAATCTTTTCTTAGTGATAAAATATACAATATCAAATTAGAACATCAATATAATATGTACATAACATGAATCATTAAATATTTATTCATGGCACAATTCAAACATATCATGCATTATTATTCTTAATTTCTAAACATGCATAGCATGTATATTCATGACACCTCAAATAAATAAAGCATGCATATTAAAACATATATTTAAACAATCAACTTCAAAACATCATCACACATACAAGACTTATTCAAATTAAAATAAAGAAGTAAAAGTTAGAAATTACTTCCACCTTAAAAATAAATCACTTTTGCACGCCTCTGAAATTCAGCAGAGTTCCATTGTTCCAAAACTTTTAAACACTCAAGAACTCTCAAAAACACTCAAGAATAGTTCAAGATTACTCAAGAACTGAGGGGATTGCCAAGAAGAAGGGTAGAGAGAGTCAAAAGAGACTAGTATGCTCTTGATTTGGGATAAAAAGAATAAGAGCATTAGGGGTCCTTTATATAGAGTTTAGGAGAGTGAAAGTTAATAATTTTGGACATTTTTTAAATTAAAAATTTTTATTTTTATTGGATTTTGGTTGCTCCAATTCAAACCACGGATTTTAGGAATTTTTTTAGATTTTTTTTTGAATTTTTCTTTCTTTTTTTTTCGGTTTTTTCACTTTTTTCAATTTTACCTACTTTTTTTAATTTTTCCTCCTTTAATCCTGGCCGCACAATTTTGGCGAAATTGCCAAAATCATGCGGTACGCGTTGCTCCTGCGCGCGCGAGTTTGATGATTTCGCGTAACTCGTGCACCCTTTTTATATATACATTTTTTTTGTTTTTTTTTTATGTTTCATCCGTGATTAAAAACAAATATTTAGAAAGAGATATATTTGGAAACTCATACCTTTAGAAACTTATGGATAATTAAAAATAAATAATCATCTAGAAAGATATACCTTTGTTTTTAATTAAAAGGGAACTTGATAAATTCTTTACAAACTTATTATATAATATAAATTCTCTAATCACAATTTATTAAATAATTTGATTAATAAATAAGTACATATATATATATATATATATATATTATACAATATTATAAATAAATGTTACAATTTACATTTTTATAATTTTATATTATTATACATACAGTTATTTATGTAATACTATTATAAATTCACACTTATATAATGTTACACTTATATTAGATAAATATAAGCATACAACTTTTTTATTAAAAAAAATGTTAAACATTTACACTTACATTCTATTATGTATATATTTCTATACTTTTATAATATGATATTATTTTAGCACCCACATATTATTCATATACATAGTATATAATAATAATAATAATAATAATAATAATAACAATAATAATAATAATAATAATAATAATAATAATAATAATATTATTATTATTATTATTATTATTGTTATTATTACCACTATAAAAAATATTTTTATATATTTGTATTTATCTAATTCATATATCCGTGTACATATGTATATATATGTGTGCGTGTGTGTGTGTGTGTATGTGTGTGTTTATTATTTATTCTCAGATATTATGGTTTTTTAATTAATTTAATTTATTTCATACTTTAGAGTATACACAGTTTATATCTAAAAATGAAATATCTTATGTAAAATTCATACAAAATTCGTATATTTTACAAACTAAATTAGAAATCATGCACTATTACTTTTGTAGGCTATCGCGATAATGCATGTAAAAATTGCATGAAAATGAATTGGAAAGTTGCTAAACAACTGTGGAATGTTTCTAACTTATAAACAACTTCTAAAATTGTAATACCTCAACCTCCTAGAACCACAAAGCGAGTTGAGTCCTATGTTACATTTATAAGTGCACAACTTGCATCTCAATTCCTTTATTCTAACACTTGTTGAAATACTCATGAATACACTTCCATTGAGTTTAATATTCAACAAGATAATGTAAGTAAATAAAAGAAAACGTCAAATCTTTATTCATTCAAATAAAATAAAAAGAGTACATTCTTGAATCAAATCCAAAGATTGAGTACATAACTCTAAAATTCAAAAGTAAAATTTAGTCGAAGTCTTTAATTCAAAATTTGGGGCCTATGCCCTTACAATATAAACTTTCTAAAAATAGAATTTTAACAATCCGTAGTTTTCATGCAATTCAATTTCCTAAAAAGTAAAAGGAAGGGGTGAGCATATAGCCCAGTGGATCATTCATTAAACAACTAAGTTACTATTTCAAATCAATAACACATCTAATTTTACACACTTTCAAATATTAAGTGATTCATATATCAATTTGGTTCAAGTTAACATTATGTCTGAAAGGGGTTTTACTCCTTTGATGTTCTTAAATTAGATACCCCTCTTTAGGGTGGAAAGACATTTCTTTGTCACTTTTCATTGGATGTTACATAACAAGTATCCATTAGTTGTGCCCCACAACCACACACTCCAAGCATGTGTTAAGAACACCCATATGGGTGTAATACCCCAATTTTCAACCGGACCTCCGTTCACGTGCTATCTCACGTGTGGATCGTCGCCCAATAAAAATTGAGATGCTACTTAAATATTCATTCTATCAAAATCTTTTTCATTCAAAATTAAACTCATAATAATTGGTTCTTAAGTTAATATCTGGATAAATATTCATCAATGCAAAAACATCAAGAGAATTTCTCAAAACACTCACTGGAATTCGTAATATAAATCATAGATAATGCAACAGAGCGACTTTAAAAATTTCCATAAAACCAGAATTATTAAATAAGAAACGTCATTTAAAGATAAAACAAACTAAAGTTAAAACCAATGTAAATACATTGAAACAATCTAGTAAAATAAATAAAACATGACCTTCAAGTCTCCTATCCCAGTCAACCTCCCCAATGAGACATCCAATTTAAACAGTGAGTCTGCTGACGAAAATTGTCATATTTTACATCCAGATGTACTTGAAAATAAAGTGGGAGTGAGCTCGAAAGCTCAGTGAATCGATCCTACACATCACAAGCATTATACAGACCCAATCCAAAACATTACAAACACTTTCAAATATTAGGCGTTCAAACATTCATTTATTTTAGTTATAGTCTAAGATTGGAAAAGGGTTGAGATGTCTCTCGGCATTCTCTGTGATCCAATCAAATCTCAGAGGGTTCCAATAACCGTCTAAAATCAATTATGTCATCACTATCACAGCCTAAGAAAGAGTATTTATCGCGATTCATATCGTCTCCCAAAGGCTTCGAGTTGTCACAATCAGCTCTGGGTGGGAATACCTACAATCCGCCTTGTGTCTCGACGATCTCAAGCAGTGACATATAGGAGATACCACCTCGATCCGCCTCGAGCTCGTCAATCGCACTGGTACGTGGATTCTTAAAATCTATTGTCTTATTTTAGTCTTACAAGCAATTCCAATCATGTTAACCATCACACATATCATGGAAAATAGATCAAATAATGCAGACTATATACATGAGTAATTAATGAAATCTAAATGCATGTTTCTTATTAATGCATGTCATAGATAAACAAAACACAATTAAAAGAAATTATCACCCATCATCCAAGCACACCAAACAAATTTAGTCAATTTTATAACAAAATTCTAATGATCCTAGAACTATTCAACCAAATGTTTTGAATCTTAAATCCGTATGATAGAAATGAGCAAGGAAGTCACGCTCACCTGATTTCGCCGATCTTCGAGGCTCCTTGCTTTTCTTCGAGATCCTCTATTTGTAAAAACACATAAATTTGAAATTTGACACTTAATAGGATTACTCTTAAGCTTAATTAATTCCTAAGGTAATTATGGAGTTCAAACGTTACTTTCAATTGATTTAGGGTTATCCTACAATTCTAATTAAAATAATTTCTAAGTCTCCTAAATTTCTTTAATTTGAAATTAAAACTTTAATTAGATTTTCTAATGCCTTAATCTTCATAGTAAAAATAATTTATTAATATCACAATAATTTTTAATTACGAATAAAATAAGATTTCTCATTATTCTAAGTTCAGTTTCAACGTTTAAAATTCTATTCTTTTCCTAGAATAGATTCAAAGCTTTCAGAGGTTTATTTTTCATTTTTTTAATTGACTAATTTAATTAAATTTTTAAGTCTCTAATGTTATTATTATTATTTATCTTTTTTTTTTCTATAAAAATTTTATTCCTAATTAAATTAGAATTATATCTGTAGAACCCTTTTCATTTGAGTTTCTAAAGATGTTGAACTTCTTAAATTTTGATATTCAACGTCCATTTATCATTCGCGTCAATTAATTATTTCATAATCATAAAAGAAATTATTTCAAATGAAACATGAATTTAGAGCATATAACCTATGACCGAGAGATTTTCAAAGTTTGCTATTTTCGTTTTCTAATATGTTTGATTATCTAGCATTGTTCTTTGCTTCCATAATCAAGGAAAAATAATTACTTTTGAGCTATCAACAATTTGAAAATCCAACTACCAAAACCTGTTTTCAGATTTTAGCAAAATAAATAAAAAAAATGATGCGGATGCATTCAATAGGGAAAATGTGCTTACCTTGTCCCAGATCGGTTCGAGTGCCATCTCAAAATCTATCACATAACCAACTAAATTTCCTTTTCTCTCACTTTTTTTTTCGTTAGTTTCCTTCATCCATCGTAGTAGCAATAACGGTAGTGATTGTTCTTCTTCTTCTTTATTGACGTTGCACAGTAGCTCCTCTCTGTTCATCACGCGCATAATAGAACCCACTAGCAGATTTGTTCTCCTCTGTTTGTGATTCATGCCGACAACAACGTTTATCCAATCACTCCTGCAGAGATTTGCTCTTCTATTCCGCACGAATCATAGCACAGTATCATCTTCTTCGTTTCTCATTCGCCAAACACAGAAACAACCAGCGTTCTTCTTCCTCTTCGTCTGTTTCAACCATCGACTACCAAATTGAAATCACACGTCATTTAATAATACCAACAATTCAATTCAAATTTTCCCAAAAACACTAACAACCTAGAATCTATCCACGCTCACTGCACCATCTGTCCCAGCTTAGTCTATCGAGACTTCTGCCTAGTGATTGTCTGACAGTCCCTAGGGCTAAAGCTTCGAGGTTGCTAACTTTGTTGCCTACATTGTTTCTTTTTGGGGCCTCCAACAATTTGCTCTGATTGTACCCTTTTATGCTTGACTTTTACTCCTTGTTCCTGTTCTAGGCTATTTTCGATTCTTTGTGCTCTTATTACTATCTCCTTCAAATTTGTCAGCCTCAGCGGAGTGATAATTCTCTTTATTTTTGCCTTCAGCCCCTCTGTAAATTTCCCAATCTTCAATTGTTCATCTCTGACTAATCCTGGGATATACTTTGACAACTCAGTAAATTTCTGTTCGTATTCCAATATTGTCATCGTTGCTTGCTTCAATTTTATAAAATCTAATTGTGACTGCTTTGTCTTCCCAGTCAGAAGAAATGTATCATACATTAAGGTTTCAAACTCCTCCCATGTTAAACTTGATTCATCGACAACGGGGTCCTTCTCGATCGTCTCCCACCAATAATATGCCGGTCCCACCAACTGGTGTGCTGCTAACATCACCCTTCTAGGTCCAATCACCCCCATAGCATTCAGATGTTGATTCATTTCAGTGAGCCACCTTTCTACTGCAACGGAATCAGTCATGCCTTCAAAAGTACTAGGTTGCAACTTCAAGAAATTATTCAATAGACCTCGTTGCTCCTTGTCATAACTGATCGATCTACTTCGCGACACTGTATCTGTAAGCCTATCCACCTGATGAGTCTGGGGTTGTCATTGTATCTGAGGTTCTGATTACACTGGTGACTGCACCTGTGTCTGAGTAGGCACCGATAGCTGTGGTAACGTCGTCGACTGCAAAGTCCTCACCACTCGTTCCACAAGTCTTAGAATGATCTCCAATCTTACTTTCTAAGAGATCTCTATTATCAATTCCTCTCTAGTCACTGTTACCCTCATTGTACTTTCACCACCCAGTACTGGCTCATCTCTTACCTCTTCTTTGACCATATTTTCCTAGATTTGCTCCTTCCCCTAGCATGAACTACAAGTCAAAAATTTTATTCGATATTTAATGATCTATTCATTTTAAGTTAACAAATATCGTTTATTTCATAAGTAGACATGTATATATTTTCTATTTTCTTTTGGTACCATGTCTTACCTTATTGACCACCACTTCTTATATGCCTATGCCTTTTCGCGTTACTCGTGTTAGGGTGACTCTAGGTGCATAGTCTCTAAGTTCTCGATTTGTCTCAGTTGTCTAGGGGTTTATGCTTCTAAGTCAGTAGCATTTCGTATGTTTCTGGGTACAGGAGTTCGGGTTATATACTCAAAATAATCAACTACGTATGTATCAAGCAACCCCTCAACAACTAAACAACCAGTGCATGCTAGCATAATGCAATCCCAAAGCTTCCATCTGTGCTTCCAGGTCCGTGTGCCCCATTCCACACTCGCCCTTCCACACAGACTTCCACTCAAAATTACATTACACCCAAACAATGGCGCAAGTGTCCCGATATCCAAGATCAGACGGTCTGCAATCAACATTTTCAATCCAACGGTCCAGATCGAGGCGCTTAATGATGATCGCGAACGAGTACTATGATCGAGGAAATCGAACAGTGCAAACGTGATTCGTTGATTGCGAACGGTGAGGCGCTCGAGAACGATCCAACGGCTGAGATCTCACCTGCCCGATCCAACAGCCGACGATGCACGCGCCAAAATGAGTTCGCGATCCAGTGCTGCGACCGATGCCTATCCGATGGCCCAGATAGACGCACTTCGATCCATTGCGAACCGAACACCGTGATCGATGCACATCAGACGACCCAGATATACGCATCTCGATCCATCGTGAATCCAATACCGTGCTCGAGGAAAATTCGACCGCCCAGATGCTACCCGCCCGATCCGAGATACGCGTGCGTGATCGGAGGAAGATCTGACAGTCCATATCAAATGCTCTGAAAATAATAACCGAAAAATTTGAAACAAAATTCGATTAAATACTTTAAAATTATGAAAAATTAGTTTCTAAATTCCCAAAAATTTCCAAAAATTTACTTGCTAATCTCCTATGCTTGGGGGGTACGAAATTTTGAAGAATTGGCAAGTTTTCCACAAGATGACACCACAAACTTGCCATTTTCTACCCTTTTGAACTCTATATAAACACCCCCCATGCTCACAATTCATCTCATCCCAAGAAACAAGAGTTGAATTGTCATCTTGTTCTCTAAGCCTTCTTCTTGGCAATCCCCTTAGTTCTTGAGTGTTCTTGAGAGTTCTTGAGAGTTCTTGACACCCTAATTTTCGATCGGACCTCCGTTTACGCAATGCCTCACGTGTGGATCGTCATCCGTTGAAAATTGAGATGCAACTTGAAAATTTTGTTTTGTCAAAATCTTTTTCTTCGAAATTAAACTTATTATAATTTGTTCTCAAGTCAATATCTGGATAAATATTTATCAATGCAAAAACATCAAGAGAATTTCTCAAAATCTTCACTGAATTTCTCAATATAAATCGTAGATCAAGTAGCGGGGCAACTTTAAAAATTACTATTTAACCAGAATTGTTAAATAAGAAACGTCATTTAAAGATAAAACAAACTAAAGTTAAAACCAACGTAAATACATTAAAACAATCCAGTAAAAATAAATAAAACATGACCTTCAAGTCTCTTATCCCGGACAACCTCCTTAATGAGGCATCCAATTAAATTGAGAGTATTCTGGCATATGTTATCATATTCTACATCCAGAAATACCTAAAAATAAAGTGGTAGTGACCTCGGAAGCCTAGTGGATCATCCCTATGCATCACACGCATTATACAGACCCAATCCAAAACATTATAAACACGTTCAAACATTAGGCATTTTAGACGTTTATTTGGTTTTGGTCGAAGTCAAGACCGGAAGAGGGTTGAGATGCCTCTCGGTATTCCCTATGATCCAATCTAATCGTAATCATAGAGGCCTCGAGTACTGGTACCATCTAAAATCAGTCATATCTCAGTATCACAGTCCAAGAGAGAGTACTTACCGTGGCTCGTACCGTCTCCCAAGGACTTCGAACTGTCACAGGCAGTTCCGGGTGGGAATACCTACGATCTGCCTTTTGGCTCGATGATTGCACCGGTACGTAGATTCTTAATAAACTTTTTGTCTTATTTTAGTTTTATAAAAGTCAATTCTATCACACAAAAACACCACTCATATCATAGCAAACAAATCGAATGATGTCAAATATTAACATGGTAAGATAAATGATCAAATGATGTAATCTAAATGCATAATTGTAACACCCCAACCCCCATATCTTTAAGCATTGGACACGACCACCATTCTCTTGACGGTGGATTAAACCAAACAGCAGGTCGGGCCGGTGTTACTTTACAAGTGACACACACTTGACTTTATTTCTATTTCAATTATCTCATGCCTTGATTGTATTTAACAGTACATAACTTAAATTGAAAATTTTATTAAGGCAATAATACAAGAAATAACTGAAATTCATAAACTCAATTAATTAAATAAAAATGAGTACATAATTGGAACTTGAAGAAAATTATTACAACGAAAGATTCAAAACTTGGGCAACATGCCCTTACATAGAAATTAAAATTTTTTTTAAATAAAAGGACCTAACTAATTTTCATGGTCTTCATGTAAATCAATTACCAGAAAAATAGAAGGAAGGGGTGAGCACATAGCCCAGTAGATCCTTCTAAACATCTAAATCATTATTTCAATTCAAACAAACCAAACATATCAAACACTTTTGTACATTAGGCAATTCAAACAACTTTCTTGTTTATGGTTGACATTCAGACCGAAAGAGTTTAATCTCTGTGTTCCACATCGTGGGGAGAGAGAATGACAAACCGAAACTCAAACCCCAATATCTATGAAGTGGGATCACTCTTGGAAACCCAGTTCAAAATCGTTAATGGTAAACTAGCAAGCCGGGTCGAGGGGTGGAACACACACGATGACACTATGCAATCCATCATCGCGCCGGTACGTGGATTGAATCATTATTTAATCTTTTCTTAGTGATAAAACACACAATATTAGATTAAACCATCAATCCAACATATACAAAACATGAATCATTAAATATTTATTCATGACACAATTCATGTGCAACATGCATCAATATTATTATTTTCTTAACATGTATATTCATGGCACATCAAATAAATAGAGCATGCATATTAAAACATATATTCACTCAATCATCTTCAAAACATCATTACACATGCAAGACTTATTTAAATTAAAACAAAAAAGTAGAAGTTAGAAGTCACTTCCACCTTAATTATGTCTCTTCTGTACGCCTCTGAAATCCGACAGAGTTTCGTTACTTCAAAGCTTCCAAACACTCAAAAACTCTCAAGAACACTCAAGAATAGTTCAAAATTACTCAAGAACTGAGGGGATTGCTAAGAAGAAGGCTTAGAAAACAAGATGAAAATTCAACTCTTGTTTCTTGGGATGAGATGAATTGTGAGCATAGGGGGTGTTTATATAGAGTTCAAAGGGGTAGAGAATGGCAAGTTTGGGGTGTCATCTTGTAGGAAACTTGCCAATTCTTCAAAATTTCGTGCCCCCCAAGCATAGGAGATTAGCAAGTAATTTTTTTGGAAATTTAGAAACTAATTTCTCAGATTTTTAAAGTATTTAATCAAATTTTTTAAAAATTTTTCGTTTATTATTTTTGGAGCCTCGGATCGGGACCGTTATATCATCCTCGAATCACGCATTCGTATCTCTGATCGGGCGGGTTGCATCTGGGCAGTCGAATTTCCTCGAGCACGGTGTCGAATCTTCGATCGATAGAGATGCATGAATCTGGGCTGTCTGATTTGCATTGATCATAGCGTTCTATTCGCGATGGATCAGATTCGTCTATCTGGGCCGTCGGATACGCCTCGATTGTAGCACTGGATCGCGAACTTGTTTTGGCACGTGCAACGTCAGCCGTTGGATTGGGTGGATGAGATCTCGGCTGTTTGATCGTTCTTGAGCGCCTCACTGTTCGCGATCAACGGAGTACGTTTGCACCGTCCGATTTCCTCGAGGTCAGCACGGCAGATCGCAAAATCGATCAACGAAACGTATCCGGTTCGTTTGATTTCCTCGATCGTAGTGTTTGTTCGTGATTATCTCAGAGCGCCTCGATCTGGACCGTTGGATTGATCGTGTTGATTGCAGACCGTCAGACTTGTGGTGATCCGGTGTTCCAGGGCATTCGGTGTGATCTTGATCTAGGTCGTTGGATTGCAGATCGTGAAGATTACTCGATCCTGGCCGTTGGATGTAGTTTCTATTATCAAAATCAACTTCTAAAGCTTCTATTATCCGAGTTTTGCCAATTATAAACTCAATTCCACTTCCTAATTTGTGTAGATATGTTTTATTGCACATATCCTTCTATTTTGCTAATTTTTTCCTTTCTAATTATTTAATATTGCATTTATTAGATATTTTTCTACTTATTTAATATCTTTAATGCCAACAATTAAATAATCTACATTTTTTATTTTCATATATTTTTTGTATTTCATATTTCATTTTCAGATAATAATTTATGTAATTATAAATTAATATTTATATAATATTTTATTTATTTTAAATAAATACACATATACTACATTTTTATTTAATATAAATTTACATATATATATATATATATTCCTATAATATGTAGTATTAACATTTCTTATGCTAACACACACATTATTCATACACATATTAACCTTTATATCTATGTGTATATATATATATACTTTTTCTTATCAACTCTTTAAATATCATAATTAATTCTACTAAATTGAAATTTTCATTTAATTATCAAATTAAGGTCTTATTTACCTAATTTATATTATATCTCCAATATATTTTATTTTTTATGTGCCAACCCACAATTTGTACACAAAAATTTCTTAAAATCTTTAAAATTAATTCACTTAACCTACTTTTAATTATTTTAGATTATTTGACAAAATTCTGGGGTATTACAACCTACCCTCCTTAAAAGAACTTCGTCTTCGAAATTTTTATACATTTATTCGTGCGTCATTTTGTTAGGTATTTCTGGTAAATGGGTTGCTTTTGACTAATTTGATAAGGCTAAGGGCTTGAGTCTTTGTAACTATCTTGGTGACAACCTCTGGTGTTTTCGAAGCTACATGGTTAATGAATATGACTATCGTTTGCTAAATTTAGCAAGACTGTGTTTCATAAGTTGCGTCTCCTGATCAACACGATGTCTAACCGTCTAGTTCATTGTATTCCTGTATGTTCCTTAATAGGTTGTTTCATGCATAACAGACTCCCTGATTCTCAACTATTGATTTTCTGACCTTAGATCGGTTCTTATAATGGTGGCTTCTCTAAATGATCGAATGGGTCACTTTGGTAGGGAATATTTATCCTTCACTACTGGGTGATCTTCTTACTCTGTCCATTCTAAGGTATACAGATCCTTTCGAACCTTAGGGTATTCTCAGCATCTAACTTGAAGTTAGTATGCCTGTCCTTTTCAATTTCCTCTATTAAGCTTGTGAGTCATTTGTCTTGCCTTTTGTTCATCCCTGATTTGATGCAACAAGTTCGATGGTAGGACTTGCTATAGAGATAGGTTTGTCTTTCATTTAGGGTCATACCTAGCCCTAAGTTCTCAATCTATCTGAGGGTAAAAGTTTCTTTGTCACTTCCTACCATACAGCAGGTTCTAGGGTTACTACTCACACTTTCTATTTCAATACTTTCCATTTTTGGATATTCAAAATGTAAGGACAAGAGTTCTTAAGGGAAAAGTTTCAGTAATTGAGATAATTGGTACAAAACCTTATTTCAACTCAAATTCATAAATGCGAACATATAGCAATTTAAAGGTCTCCATACAACTACTCATATTCAAAATTAGTTCATTTGTCATAATATTTGACTATGAGGGTTTCTACTAGGGCTCTTGATCTTCTTGAGCTTCAACAACCAACATTCTAGCTTGGTTCTCACCATCTTGAGGCTGAGGAGCCCGAACAGGTGCAGTTGGACAATTTCTGGCAAAATGACCCCTT
>JAJIYU010010614.1:0-15943 GCA_030144865.1 Tinospora cordifolia | reverse complement strand
AGAAATCAATTTTTTCTAGTCAATTCAATATTTACATCTTATCTGACTTAAGTATCACTATCACTATTAAAATCTCCTAATACTTCTTCATTGTCTTCACTACAATATTCCATGAGTGTATCATCATTTGTGTTAGTGTGATCTTCTATAAGATCTTCATGGTCGCTCCTACGATCAACACGAAAGTTACCGTCCAAAATTACAAGTTCCATGCCTTCTTTATGTAGGATTGCTTCATCAATGTCTTCAACATCAACATTAAAAGTCACTTCATTCAATTATAAAGGTTGGAGCACACACTAACTAACTTCAATTTCATTGTCATCTTCTTGTTGCATGTCATTATGAATGTTTACTGGCACATCCCAAATATTCTTTGTATTCACCTTTTGAACCACAACCCAATTGTGCCAAACTTGGTATCACTTAGGTAAAACACTTGACGTGCATGAGATGCAAATATGTAAGGATCATCATGATACCATGTACAAGATGTGTTAATACATTTAAAACCATGATCAATTCTTGAGTATGGCTTCTTAGGGTTAGTGTTATACCCTAAGATATACTCCAATTCGAGCACTTCTTGTAAGATGCCATAAAACTCGTGCACTTTGTTATTATGTTCCCCTTCAACCATGACTCCACCGTTTTGGCATTTTTTTCTAACTTCGTGATCTTTGGTGTAGAACTTCACACCATTACACACACATGCATTATACCTTCCAACTCGAAAATCTGATCCACATGCCAATGCATATAATAAATCTGACACTACTTGTATGGTACTATATTGCATTGATTTAACTTGGTTCAATAGCATGAAACATATGATTAAACATAATATGTACATGCATATACAAACATACGATAGCATTGAATTTACTAAAGTCATACTCAATTCTCAAACCAAAATGGAAAATACATTTGTTCGTATACTTTGTGAGAAGGCCTTTATAGAAAAATCCCCATGTGGCATGTAGTCATGATTTTGCTCTTGGCGGTTAAATTGAGTCTCAATTCCATGAAGATACATGGAGCAAAATGTTAGACATTTTTTTTGCAATATATGACTCAGTAATTGATCCTTCTAACCTAGCCTTTTTCTTAACATAACCTTTGAGTGTTTGTAAAAATCTCTCTATTGGATACATCCATCTATAAGAAATAGGGCCTGCTATTCGTGCCTCATGAGGTAAATGAATAGCTAAGTGTACCATGACATCAAAAAAGCTTGGAGGAAAAATTCTTTCCATCTTGCATAATAATACCTTAACATTTTTTTTTCATGGCATCTAAGTCCTTCAAGTAGAGAGTCCGAGCACATAATACATGAAAAAAATTTGATAACTCAACCAATATATTACAAATGTCTCGTCTAATAAAGCCTCTAATATCGATAGGTAGTAATCTTTGTAACATAACCTGACAATCATGACTCTTCAAACCATAAAGTTTACCATCATTTACGTTGACACATCTTGCAATGTTAGATGCATACCCATCAGGAAACTTTACAAATCTCAAAAAAGCACAAAAGTGTTGCCTTTCTTTGCGGTCAAGAGTGTAACATGCATGTGGCTTAATGAAGCGACCATTCTCATACCTTATATGCAATTTACTACTTATATTCAAATCAACCAAATCTAATTGGGCCTTATCAATGTCCTTCGTCTTTCCTTCTATATTTAGCAAGGTACCCAAAACATTGTCACAAATATTTTTCTCTATATGCAAAACATCAAGATTATGGCAAAGAAGTAAAGTACGCCAATATGGAAGCTCAAAGAAAATGCTTTTATGTGTCTAATTCAACATATCTCTTGTTCTTTTCCTCTTTCTATGAGTTGGATGTTTTCCATATCTTAGATCTTTTAATCTATTAATATGTTGAAGAATGTCATTACTTGATTGCTCTATTGGCGCTGATTGCCTCTCAACTTTGCCATCGAATGTCATACTTTTTTGCCATGAATGGTTAGCAAGTAAGTATCATCGATGTCCCGTATAACAAATCTTATTTCTCAAGCGTTGAGATGAAGTGTTTTCCTTACATATAGGACATGCCATATATCCCTTTGTACTCCACCTGCAAAGGTTAGCATATGCAGGAAGGTCATTTATAGTCCATAGAATCGATGCATGCATGTTAAAAAATTCTCTTTTGTTTGCATCATAAGTACGCGTGCCATGCTCCCACAAGTCTTTCAATTCTTCTATCAAAGGTTGTAAATACACGTCAATATCCTTTCCATGAGCTTGTGGACCCGAAATCAATAGTGACATAATAAAAAATGATTCCTTCATACATTTCCAAGGGGGTAGATTATATGGGATAAGAATGACAGGCTACATGCTATAAGAGTTACTCATAGAACCAAATGGATTAAAGCCATCGGTGGCAAGTCCCAACCTCACATTATGAGGGTCACTTGCAAACCCTTGATGTAATGCATCAAACTCTTGCTATGGTCTAGAATCCGCAGGATGTCTCATCACTCCTTCAGTGTAAACACATTTTTCTTTGTGCCATATCATATCTTCAGCACGTGCCTATAACTATATAGGCGTTGCAACCTAGGAGTCAATGGAAAGTAACGAAGAACCTTATGAGGGATTTTTTTACCATTTCGATTCCATTCTTTTCATCTACTTTCACCACATTTAGGATAAGTCTTTGCATTTTCATAATCTTTCCAAAACAAAACACAATCATGCTTGCATGCATGTATGGACTTGTACCCTAAACCCAATCCTTGCAATATCTTTTTAGCTTTATAGCATGAAGAAGGAATGTTATCACCATCAAGTAACACCTTAGCTAGTAATTGAAGGAGCATGGTAAATGACCTATCTGTCCAATGATTTGTCACCTTCAAGTGTAATAGTTTTACAGTGAAAGATAAAGTAGAAAACTTTTTACAACTAGGGTACAACTCATGTTGTGCCTCTTTGACAATTCATAAAAGTTGGATCCATTATCATCTAAATGATCTTCCCCATGGCTATCACACTCCACATGTTCAGGATTCACATTTGTGGTGGTAAATATCCCACCGTACACATCTTCCAACATGTCAAATATATCAAAGCCTTCATCATCATCAATTGTATCTATACTATTATGTAATTCATCTTCAATTGTATCATAACTAAACTCACCTCTAACAGACTCACCCTAATTTATCCAACATGTGTACAACTGTGATATTCAATACATGAACAAGTGAGTCTCGACTTCTTTAATATGTTTAATTTGGGTATTCATGCAATCATGACAAGGACAACGAATCATGTTTTCACTAGCATTAGATTGTGCAAACTTTAAGAATGACTTGGCACCATTAGAGTAGTTCTTGCTAATCCTATTTGTTTCGAACATCCAACTCTTATCTATTATTAAACAATACCTACATTTCAAATAAAAAACTCATGATATAAATATACAAAACAATTCAAATTTCCCAAAACACAAAAAAAAAAAATCTCCCTACCACAAAATAAATAAATAAATAACAATATCATTACATGCCAAAAATCATAAAAAGTTAACACACCATAAGCAAATTGTTCTGGTTGTTGATGAAGTAAGGTCACAAAGTCAAATTTATTTTCAATCTTTGTAATCAACTTTTGTCAGCATCTTATGATCAAAGGTCAAAAGAAAGCATTTTCTGGTCAGCTGCTAATTTTCTTTTTAAGGTAGAACATAATGCTTTCTCTTCTAAAAAGAGCCAAACAAAACAAAATTTAGTGGCAAAAAATGAATGGGGTGGGCTCGTGCTTGCAAAAGGAGGCAAATAATACATTAACTCTTTCTTTTAATTCCCTTTCCTATTTAGGATAATGATGCAAAGTACTTTTCTATATTTATAAGATTCAAAGAGTTGCAAGTCAAAAAATGGTCCAAACCAATGTAGCTATTCTAGAATGATTTATTTTATTTCATTTTTAAGAATAGAATGATTCTTAAACAATGGATTCATGGAAAAAAAGGGATTAGAGCAAGGGACTGTCTGATTACAAGACTTCTATGGTGGATTTTTTCCTTTTTTGAGTCCTTTTAGCTATTTTATCCATAGCGTTCAAGTTTTTGATATATCATTTTAATGGCTAATATTTGGACTTAAACTGTCTCAAAGGCATTCATAAGTTTTCCTTTTTTGGTTTATTTCCACTGATACAAATCAAGGTGGGATGTGGAATGACTTCCAAGGTTTCACTTGTAGACATGAACAAAATTATTCTCTGTGGTTGCTATTGATCCACCAGGCTGTGAGGTCCAAGCTTTTAGCTTTCATCGTTTGAATGTCATGCACTTTTCAAAAGTCATTACGATGTTTTTAGTAATATATTGTTGCCTAGGAGGGATGAGGTAACGAGGCTTACAAATAGGAGTTTCGAAGGTCCCTATAGCTAAAAGTATCATTAAAGGCTTTTAAAGCACATTATTTGTTTTCTTTATTCATTTGGGCTTTGAAAATATATATTTACATCAGAGTTTATGTGCTGCATTTTATGATTTTATCAGACGTCTTCAATTTTTATATTCTTATTTTGCTTTTAAACTCAAGTCTGGTAGAGGGTTCATATGCTTTGAGTCATAAATGATCACAGGGTACATTAGAGTTTATAAATATGTCAGGAATCACAGTTACCAGCACCAGTTAGGTAGTAACTTAAAATTGTTTTTTGTTAAGGCTAAAAAATGATAGCCTTGTTTACATATGTGGACATCAAAGCATATCAGAGGCCCTACATGCCTTATTAGAGAATAAAGTGGATGGAAATGTTGTCATATATAGTGAAACTAATAGATCGATTGGAACTGTGAGGATCAACGATATTGTTGTCGTCTGCAGTGAAACTAATAGATTGATTGGAACTGTGAGGATCAATGATATCTATCTCCTCCTAGATAACAATAAATTCTTTCACAAAAGAAGGTATGCCTTTGCTTTTCTTTATCTGTTGCATATGGTGTTCTTACTCCTACATCAGACCCAAATTTGAGATATAATATGATACACAATTACAATGGAAGATGATGATGACAAGAAAATTTTCCCTTCTTACGTATCAAATCTCAACCAAATTAGGAGTTGAAAAGAATGATAACATTGGATTATTGAAATTTTGAGTTAACTAAGATGATAATAAGCCACTAGAGCCACTTGTAAAATGTTGTCAAAGTTTTCTAACTAATTGACCATAAAAAAGAAACAAAAAAATGCAAATAACACTATTCTTAATAAAAATGATTATAAGAAATAAAAAAACTAGGGATTACTAATGCACATGCATATACTTTCACCCTTTTCTTAGTTGAAGGAATAATGTATGATGAACCTGACCGCAGAACTACGGTCGTAGATGAGTTCATTGATGCTGCTTACAGAGAGGCTGATTTAGATTCCACTCCCATAGTCACTAAAGAATTTGTTTCAGTTGAGGTTCTCCATCTAAAAAGCAATTTGGTTCTAGAATGAACGCTGCAATTACCAATGGGAAAATAACATTATAAAGCAAGCTATGACAACTCTAGTAGAATCCAAGAGCAACCACAACTTCCTGATTGATGAGCTTTCTCATGCCATTAACATTATAAAATATAGGGACATAATCATGTAGTTTTCTCCACCATCTACAAATCCACCATTCTGTGGAAATGGACTACTAATTCACACATGTAGATATTTTGTGTGCAACTAGTTAACAATATAGGATAAAGAGAAAAATAGCAAATTAATACCTTAATCGAAGTGCATACGCATATCTCTTTATGCTTAATTTCTAGTGGAATTGCTCTTGATGCGTAGAAAAACTTTGGCCAATTGCATCAAACCACAATAATTAACTTCAAAAAATTGCTCACTTTTATTAAGAATATATATATTCATTAAGAAACAAGTGATTGTTTCTCAACTGTAGGGATTTCGTTTACAAAAGCAAGAACTATATATCTCAATAGTATAAGTAAAAAGAAGAAAAAATAAATAAGATGTGCTCTGTTCGAAGAACTTATAGGAAATGCTCCATTACCTTCAGTTAGTCTATAGCCATTACTTTGGCAACGATTACAATTGTGCGATTATCATGTGAGATGTGCTCTGGCAATGATCAGATCTTTCGGTAGAGAGGAGATTAAGAGATGGAGCAAGATGAAGATTGAGAGAAGAGGAGATTGAGAGAGAGTGAGATGAGAGGATATTAAAAAAGGTGTGACAAGACAAGATCGAGAGCACCATGGAGCTTGCGTGCAGAGAGAGAGAGATTGTTGCTTCGTGAACAACTCCTCTTCAATTAGTCTATAGTCGTTACTTTGACAACGATTACAGTTGTGCGATTATCTTGAGAGATGAGAGAAAATGTGCTCTGGCAACGATCAGATTTTTCAGTAGAGAGGAGATCGGGAGATGGAGAGATGGAGATAGAGACGAGGAAATTGAGAGAGAGTGAGATGAGAGCAGCTCGAAAGTAGGTGAGACAAAATGAGATCGAGAGGCGAGGAGATTGAGAGAGAGTGAGATGAGAGGAGATCGAAAGAGGGTGAGACAAGACGAGATCGAGAGGCGGTGGAGCTTGCCTGCAAGTCGAGAAAGAAAGACGAGATCAGAGGTGATGTTGCTAACTTTTTAATACTTTTAGTTCTTTTTTTTTTAAGTGTCTGTCTATTTATTTTTCTAAGTGGTAACTTGTTTTTTGTTATTAATGAATTTTCTTGTAACAATCGTAAAAAAAATAATATATTATTGGTAAAACTGGTATTTAGCTACAAAAATTATTTATTCCTTAAAACTTTTGCTGCTAATAACTTGTTGCTAAAATAACATTAATCAACGTTTTTTGCAAAAAAAAAAAATATTTGTTGTTAAGAGTAATATTTTGAAACAAAAAAGTTTGTTGTTGTTTTGATTAATTTTTTTTTTGTCAAAAATTACTACAAAAGTAATATTCTTAAGTAGTATATTGCAACAAAAATAACATATTGCTGGTAAAAGTGACATTTAGCAACAAAAAATTGTTTATTGCTAAAAAAATTGTTGTTAAATACGAAAAATTGTTGTAGTGATAGAACCCATTTACGCTAGCATGAACATTTCTCATTAACCATTAATAAGAAGCAGTAATAATTTATTAATAATAATTGTTATATATATATAAATTGTAGGTTCACGCATGATATTTTCTAATAAATAAAAAGTGTTGCATTAATATACTGCACCAGCCAAATAATAGATTAGAGCTTCGATCTTTTAATTTATGTATCTTTACTTACTTGGTCCTCATTTTACTTAGAGAAATGTTATGACACAATATATATATATCCTCGTTTAGTTTTGTGATAAAACACTAGGTCTTCGATGAATTTTCTTGCATCATGGACAAAAGTTCACAGGATGTACAGCTCTTGCCGAAGCAAATAAATATAAGTCAAAATCATTGATCCACCTGTATTGGTTACCATCACTACAAGAAAAGTGGTTAATTGTGAAAAATTATATGTGATCAACAAGCTGCCATTAAAAAGGATTTTAATGACAAAGTTTTTCTAACACAAATAATAAAATAAATAATACAATAAGTTATAAAATTATTAGCAACAATGTAAAAACTTCATTAATAAAAAAAATGTAATTGTTAATATAGTGTCACAAGTAATTAATTTTTTTTTCACACTAACACAGCCACAGATAGTTATAAAACGAAATAAATGTTATCATTCAGCCTTCTCCTTCGCCCTTCACCTTCGCCTTGCCAACAATAACTTTGTCGATCACCATCGTCGAGCTTTGCCTTTGCCTACTTATCGCAACTTTGTCAATCACCACTCGCCTACGAGCAACAACTTTGTCTTTCTTGCTTTCTTCACACAGGCATGATCTCAATCTATGAATCTTTGTCTTTCTCTCTATTAAATATTTTAGGGCTTCGTTTTTCTTTTTCTAAAACTTGCAAGATTTTGTCTTATTTTTGCTTGTGCTTTTGAAAATTGTTTTGATCTTGATCGTGTTGGACACATGAAGCATAAATTAGTAGCATAAACTTGAGCAAGAGCAAAGAAGGATCATATCACTCTTGAGGACTACAGTATCTATGACAGCATAGTCTTAAGCTTTACTGCACATAGGTTCATCTCTCTATCACTCTCTCTTTATGATCTTGATCAAACTTACCAAATCATAAGCATTTAGATTCATTGCAAATATTTTCATTTTCAGAATATAGTAACAAAAAAGAGTAATCTGTTTTATGAAATTTGTTTTAGAAAATTTATTGGCAATGAAATCTGCATTGTATTGAAATTTGGAATGTATTATGACTCAATGAAAAAGAAATGGTCTTATAGTTTGTATCGTCGTTTTCACATGTTAGTGTGTTTTGCTCAAGTTTTGTAAAATCTAGATGTCTTCAACTAGCTCCAATATCAATATGCCTCAAACATGTTCTTATCCCAATTGGATTTTAATTGGTGAAATCAGCTTTTGTGGTGATTATAATAATGTCATGAAGAAGTTGGAGCCTTTTTTGTGTGGAACCTTGTTGTTTTATTTTCTAAAGCATTTGAAAACTTGGAGTGGTATGGTGAAGTTTGAACCATTTGAAGAAGAGAAAATTATAGAAAATGTCAAAAAAAAAACTCATTCGCAATAATATACACCAGTTTTTTAATAAAGTTTTAGTTATAACATATAACTTAAAATATTATCAATTATATTAGTATCTTAGTTTCTTCCTCCTTGTTGTCATGACCATTCTAAAAAATCGCAGCATAGAAGCAGGAGAAATGAGGTGAAACCAAAATCTCACCAGTATTGTAAATCACCATAGATCTACTGTCGGTGCACTGCTGCAATCCCTAATTTTATCACCCTTATGCATTTATTGCTACAACAACTACTTAATCTCAGTCAAGTAGATCATCCAGTGCTACTATAAATATAATGTTGCTATAAAATAGATCTATTTGATCGCTGCTCACCACTACCATTCCAATTGCGATGTTGTTGCAAACTGCCAGTAATGCTATTGCCAACCTTTAATTATCGACCTTCACAACTATAACAATGACTGTCACTGCTCTTTTCATTACATATTGCTTCATCTACGGTCACTGCTATTACTCTCTATTTGTAGCCAAAGCCACCATCGACAACGTCAAGAATTTCCCTGGGTTACCCAACGCCATCCTCGGTATGGAACTCATGGAACGGTGCTGAAACCAGTCCATAGATCTTAGATCTCAAATCGTTGTTGTTGTTCGCCCTTCAACACCACCGCTGTCGATCGTGCTCACCTCTGTTCTTGTTGTGTATTTTCCATTCCAGGAAGTGCCAAAAGGCTTCTTCAACTCAAATGTCTCTACAGCTCTAAGCTCTCAACCTTCTACTTACATAAGTATTGTTCATCTTTGACTATGCAAAAGGATTGGTGTTTGGTTTTTTGATAAATTAGGGATAGAAAAAGAGGGAGGGAGAGAAAAAATTGTTTTGATTTTGTCAACTTTTTGTCGTAATTTCTCCCATTTTTGCTTGGTTTTCTGATTTTGAGGCTCTCAAGGCCCCAAACATCCATTCATATCGCCAGAATTCGTGGATTGTGCCATTGCATAATCTTTTGCCCTTGATGCTGCTGTCGTCATCTATTGCTGCCTTTGTCGCTGCAATGGTTTTACAACGTAAGATTAGAGAGATTTTTAGTGAGAATAACTAGACTATTACCAATGGTTTTAGAACATTGTATACAACAATGGTTTTATAGTTTTACAGCACTAATAGTTGTTAATCAATGGTTTTACAACACTATATATTAATATTATACCAACTATATACTAATATTATATCATTATTTATAAGCTAAATTTTATACCAATGTTATACTGGTTCTATACCAACTTTTGGTATATTAATAGTTGTTAATCAATGCTTTTTACAACATTGTATACTAATTTTATACCAACTATATATTAATATTATACCATTGTTTATAAGATAAATGTTATATCAATTTTATACTGACTGTATGTCAACTTTTGGTATATTAAAGTTGTTAATCAATGGTTTTTACAACATTATATACTAACATTATACTAACTGTATACAAATATTATACTATTATTTATAAGCTAAATGTTATATCAATGTTATACTGACTGTATTCCAATTTTTGGTGTGCTAATAGTTGTCAATTAATGGTTTTTATAGCACTGTATACTAATGTTATACCAACTGTATATTAATATTATATCATTTTTATAAGCTAAATATTATACCAAAGTTATACTAACCATATACTAATGTTATACTAATACTTGTTAATCAATGGTTTATGGTATTTTTGATATTAAATTTTCGGTATATGTATAAAAAAAGATATTGGTATTTATGTAATTATTTTCATTTTCTTGTATAAAATTGTGCTTTTCCCTTTGAAGAATCTATCCAAGAATCCAATAGGTCATCTAGCAAAAACAATGTGGAACTAGTAAGTCATGCTTCTATAAAATCAAAACCTATTTGGATTTAATCAAGAACTCTTGTTAGTTCAATAGCAAATTCATAGAAACCAGAATTGATTTACAAATATATGGAAAATGCACCTAAAGTGGATACATTTCATGTTTAGATGGTTTTGTACTGAGTCTATTACATATTACGGTTACATATGTAGAGTAGTGTTAATTATTAGTTAATTTGAAGCATCATTTTATAATATTCTTGAATCTATCCCTTGATTATCTTAACCTCAGTTGCTCTCCGCTCTATTAACCATATTGGATCACTTGAGAAGTGCAAGTCCATGCAATGGGATCCTGCCCAATTATATAATTAATCCTCCATCAGCATAAGCAGTATTAGTTAATATAATTAAATTTGAAATTGCAAGAGTCACTAGATAAAATAGGTTTCAGATGAGCAACAATACATAAGGAAATGAAACAGTGAGCAGTCAGGCACACATGCAATTCGGCAAGAACAACCTACGTTTGCGGGGCCTCGCCTAGTTCAATAATCCACTGTAGTTTGCAAGTTACACCAATACACAGTGAGAACTTTAGTCCACAAGAGTACACTTCAAACACTGGACTCTTAAGAAGATAGCAGTCAATTTTTACAGATTACTTTCAGCTACCACCTACAGACACCACTATATGTGCTGAACAGTAGAGTAAGGAATACTGCAGCTTCACTTGATCACTCAACAAACAGTAAACTAAAAACAATAAAGCTCTTAATGAAAATAATGATAAACAACTCAATGATCGTCTTTGAAGAATATTTGAGTGATGAAAAGAGCTTCAGAAGCATTCAGAATAAATAGGTTGCAGAGTACAACTTTCCTTTAGCGAAACAGATTCTAGGTAATCTTTTTGAGCATACTATTTGATTCACTGTCTCATCTACTGTTTGCACAGTCTTAACATATTTTCAGAAAACCTTCCTAGAATAGTGAAAATCTTTGACAGCATACCATATTTTGCATTCTCCTTCTATTTTGAGCAGATTGTAACCTTTTTGAAGAATCATTGCCGACCTGTTCGATTAATGTAGATTTTGCAATCTTTCTAAACGAAAATCCTTGCAGTTTCAATTGTGAAGCAATGTTTCTAATTTGAGAGACACGGTTAATATGTGAAAGGAAAACCATTATGAAAGAGATCTCCAAAAGGATAGCAAGGGAATCAATTAAATATTATTCAAAACTAAAGAAGGCAGTATGCCTTTTGAAGAGAAACAAACTTTTCAAAAACATGTTGCAATAAAGGAAACATGTTGAAAATAAGTGAATGTGTCATATGATTCCAAAAACAATGCAGACCGTTATTCAAAAATAATTCCTTGTTTTATTTTCCAAATCAGAAATACCAATATTTCCTATAATGCAGATCATTATTCTTCTTTTAAATGATTATGATATTCATCTATCAAAATACTGCTTACAAAGATTTTATTTCCAAAATAAATACGACACAATATCTTGACAAGTTGTATTCCAAAAGCTGAAGATACAATCCTTAAATTTGCACATGCATCAAACATTGTCAATTAAAACCCAAATCCTAAAAATCTCCCCCTTTGGCATTATTTGGTGCAAAACCTTCACAGACAGAGTAGCACGTCATTCAGATCAATCATCAGATAGATTTAATTAACTGGAAAGTATGGAAAACATATTTGACATTAAGAAACTATAACAAACATCAGACTTGCACAACACCAAAAGCAACAACAAACAGAGACAGACATAAACCAGACAGAAAATAAAGTAGTACTCTTGGGTTGACCTATTTACTACCTACAACCAACAACTATTCCTATACTACACTCCTACACTGCATTCTTGCTACTCCTACACCATTCTCCCCCTTTTTGCACAAGCAATGCAAAGCTATTCGTCTTCTTCAAATTGATGGAGGATGGAGTGCATGTGATGTTGTTCAGCCAAGAAAAAAGCAAGATGAGCCTTCAAATAACCAATGTAACTTTGACGATCTATCATGGTAGTAGGAGCATCATCAGTTGAGGTGGATGTGTGAGTACCAGTCGGCCACTCGCCCTTAATGTCAAGCATTTGGGACCTTTCAAAAGTATTCTGCAAAATGCGAATCAACCCCTGAAATGGTATCCGTTCGGTGGGAGGAATCTGAACCTGGTATTTTGAGGTTAGATATGTTGTGATGGTGGAGGGTAACAACAATTTGTTGTAGCTAGATGAAGATTCAGCGTTCTTGATAATGGAATCAAATATAATTTGTCCCATGTTAATTGGATGACCCGTGGTAATAGCATAGATAAGGATTGTTCGGTCATGAAATACAGTGGACCCATGAGTGGATGGCATCCAAACAGATGTGAAAAATGGGACAAGAGAAAGTGTTTGGCTAACAGAGAGGAGACCTTGATTCCTTTAGCCCTGGGCCAGGTTGATTTGGGATTTTCAGTTAATACTTTGGCTACATCATCCATATCAACATCCAAGGCAAATGGGTGAAGAGGATCACATTTGACTTCATGGAAACCAAAGAATTGGTTGAGATCAGAGGGTGAAAAGGAGACAACTCTCCCTCGGACACAGTTTACATGAAACTAGGGAGATGATGGATCAGTTATTGCAGGAGATAAGTTGGCATAAAATTCTTTCACAAGAGATGGTGAGAAAAATGAGTGACAAGTGATTGACTAAAGAAGATGTTGGGCTTCTAACAGTGGAGAGAGTTCAACCTTCATAAAGTCTCCGTGATGGATATTGCGCTCAACAAGAAAGGTCTTCAATCTCAATTGTGACCATGAGGCCTTTCTGGCAACGTTAAAAAACAGAGGGGTTTTTGCATTTTTGGCAAAAATGGAAGATGGTCAAGATGACCAAGGAGCAGAGGAAGGACGAGGGTTAGGGGTAAGCCAGATTTTCCTAGCCAAGGTCTTCAATTGTTTCACCTTAAGAGGTTGAGACGAAGGAGTGATAGGAGGAACAGAGTTCCCCTGTTCTGTTCCAGGTTTTGTTGCTTCAGGGTTTGAAGAACCCATTGTAGGGGGTCGAGTGGATTGATCAACAGAGGAAGTATCCTTACCAGAGGAAGCTGTTGGAGGATCTAGTATGGATGCCTGAGACATTTTTGCCAAGACTTCGGCCAAAGGAACCTCATCTTTAGAAGAATCAAATTTGATGTGAACAAGAACTTGACAAACAAATTTTCGGGCCAGAATTTTGAACCTTCCTCATTTCGGAGCGAATTAATCAGAGAAACGCAATAGAGGTGTAGATTGACACCCAGATTTTGATTGTGAGCACACCGTGATGATCCAAGGAAACGATTGCACCACAAAACAGAGGATCTCTCTGGACTTAAGATGTTATGCAAACAGGAAATAAGGGGTGAGACGAAATGATGCCCTAACATTGGAAATAAATGACGTTCCATGAGTTGAAGTGAATTGAATGAGAGATGTCATGGAAGGTGGAATGGTGCAAGAGAACATATGTTCAAACCTAGAAAAAGGAAAAGAAAAAAAAATAATATGCATAACTATATAAAGGTATATTTAATTTAAAATGAAAGGGTACAACTACTTAAGGCAAATTCCAAGTGATGCTCATAATTTTTCAAACCGAATAACATCAAGAGGTTTGGTGAAGATATCAGCTAACTGATTTTCAGTTATCACATGCTTGAGTGTAACAGTGTTGTCTCAACAAGTTTTCTAATGAAATAATGCCTAATGTCGATGCGTTTGGTTTGAGAGTGTTGGACTAGAGTTTTGGAGATGTCAATTGAGCTTTTATTTTCACAGTAGAGTATCATAGTCCTATTTTTAATTCTATAATCAGATAGCATATGTTTCATCTAGAGAAGTTGACCATAGCAGCTTCCTGCTACTATGTATTCAACTTCAGTTGTAGATAGTGAAATACTATTTTGCTTCTTGCTCATCCATGCAACCAAATTATTTCCAACATAAAAGCAACCTCTTGATGTGTTTTTTCTGTCATCAATATTTCCAGCTCAATCAGCATCACTAAATCATACAAGATCAAAGTTACTATTTCTAGTCATCCAAATTCCATATTCAGTAGTTCTGTAACAACCCACCGCCACCACCACTGGGACCCACACCCATGTCATGGTACATCATGGCTCATCATGGCGTTGTTACTCACAAGGTACTATTCCCCCCCCCCCCCCCCCCCGAGATTTTATTTCGCCTCCGTGGAGTTTTGAACCCATGACCTAGGGGATAAGTACATTGTTCTTGCAACATCCACTACCATTGGGCCAGTGGCTCAATGGTAGTGGATGTTGCAAGAACAATGTACTTATCCCCTAGGTCATGGGTTCAAAACTCCACGGATGAGAAATAAAATCCCAGGGGGGGGGCAATAGTACCTCGTGAGTAACAATGCCATGATGAGCCATGACGTGCCATGACGTGGGTGTGGGTCCCGGTGGTTGTGGCGGTGGGTTGTTACAATAAAAAGGCACATTTTTATTGTCACACCCCATCGGGCCCACCGGTCCCACTGGACCTATGCCGCGTGGCGGCCGCATGGCGCACCGCGTGGCAGTTGTGACTCACTAGGTACTGTCCCCTCCTCTAGGGGTTTTCCTTCACCTCCACAAAGATTCGAACCTAGGACCTGGGGCTTAAGTACCTAGTTCATTCCTTATCTGCTACCATTGAGCTAGTGGCTCAATGGTAGTGGATGATGAAAGAATTAAGTACTTGAGCCCCAGGTCTTGGGTTCGAATCTCCACGGAGGCGAAAGAAAACCCTTGGGGGCCTTTTTATTGTAACACCCACTGGCTCAATGGTAGTGGATGAGGAATGAACAAGGTATTTATGCCCTAGGTCCTTGGTTCGAATCTCCACCGAGGTGGAAGAAAACCCCAAGGGGAGGGGACAGTACCTTGTGAGTGACACACCATGACGTGGGCCCTACGACGTGGGTAATAGTCCTGGTAGGATTCCCAGTGGGTGTTACGAGTTCCACTAACATATTTGATGATTCTTTTAACAGCTTCTAAATGAGATTCATTAGGAGTAGCTTGATAACGTGCACATAACCCTACACTATAACTAAGATCCGGACAACTAGTGGTTAGGTATAAGAGACTTCCTATCATGCTTCTATAATGACTTTGGTCAATCTCCTTTCCGTCAATATCTTGGGAAAGCTTAGAGCTAGTACTCATAGCTTGGGACACCCCAACCCCCGTATCTTTAAGCATTGGACACGGCCACCATTCTCTTGACGGTGGACTAAACCAAACGGTGTTACTTTACAAGTGACGCACACTTGACTTTCTTTCTATTTCAGTTATTTTATGCCTTGATTGTATTTAACAATACATAGCTTAAATTCAAAAATTTAGTAAGGCAATAATACAAGAAATAATTGAAATTCATAAACTCAATTAATTAAATAAAATTGAGTACATAATTTG
>JAJIYU010010613.1:0-15944 GCA_030144865.1 Tinospora cordifolia | reverse complement strand
ACAAACTATGCTTTGAACAATCATATCCCAGACATTAGAAGTAATTAGCTCAACATAGAAAGTAAGGAAGACATCAAATAAGATTCAAATAAATAAATCATACTCAATTCTATTTACACACTTCAATTGCAATGGAAATCAAACTCTGAACCCCTGAAGCTGTCACATAATGCCTCCTTCCTTGTTTCTTCAGTCTGCTCCCCTTCTGTGTGTTGAGCCCTTTCTCTGCAATTCTCTCTTGTGTTTCTCTTCGTTTCTACACACACTCCTTGCATTTCTCTGCTTCTCTTATTTATAGACCTGTATTGCATTTGGATGACCGTAGTAGGTGACCTCGGTCCATGTATTTGTTGTCAAAAACTGATACTTATCTGCATTTGGCTTTCTGCACTCGGCAATACATTATGCAACACATTTAAATGATATATAGCACTGGTTACCGCAGTCCTCAAAGCATGGACTGCGGTAACCAGAACCAAAAATCAAAACAACAACAAGTGACCGCAGTCCTTAAGGCATGGACCGCGGTCACCAATTGTTTGCTCAATTTGTATGCTCTCTGGTGACCGCGGTCTTTCATGTGTGGACCGCTGTCACCTGTTCTCTGCAATTGTTGTTTGTTTTCTGGTGACCGCGGTCATCAATTCTCTGCATATCTCTGCATATTTTGGTTTTCTGGTTACCGCAGTCATCTGTGTGTAGACTGCGGTCACCAATTTACTCTGCATTTTTTGGCTTGTCTTCGGTTCAGACTGCAATCTTCAGTTTATTGCACCGCGGTCTTCTGGCCTTTGTGCTCATTTGTTTTTGCTCATTTGCTGATCCATTCTTTATTCTGTTTACCGCGGTCGGCAACCATCAGTGACATTTTCTCATTTTAGCCATTTTCAACTCCTCGCGTGCTTCTATTCTTACTTCGGTTCATTCTAAACCTGCACAAACATTGAATACCTTTCTCGAACATTATATTCATATAAAATAACATTAAAACATGCTAAAATAATGCAACAATGCTCTAAATGCATATTATACTAAATATAAGCAAATACACTACATTTTCTATTACACTAATGCATATTATACATAAAATACCTTTAATATAATTAGTCTACTATGCGACTAACAATAGGCCATTATAGGCCACCATAGACTATCATAGACCATTACATACCATCGTAGATCATAATGTATTAGTCTCTCTTTGGTTTAAGTAAGTTCATAGACAATTACAAGCATCAAGAACCACTTTAGATAATTATAAATGACTATAAACCCTCATATACCATTATAGATAGGTAGAGACCATCGTAGACCATTACAGAAGATCATAGACCAACTTTTTAAGGCACCAAAAGACTAACATATTATGGTCTACAATGGTTTGTAGTTGTATATGATAGTTTATGATGGTGTACAATGGTTTACAATTCTACACCACTATAGACCATTATAGACATTAAAGACCACCATAAAGTGTCATACACCACTATAGACCATTATAGACATTATAGACCATAATGTATTAGTCTCTCTTTGGTTTAGGTAAGTTCATAAATTATTACAAGCATCAGAAACCACGACGGATAATAATAAATTACTGTAAGCCTCATAGACTATTATAAATAACCAGACACCATCATAGGCCATTATATAAGGTCATAAATCAACTAACTTAAGTCAAGGAAAGACTGACAATTATGGTCGATGATGGTCTATAGTCATCTATGATTTTCTATAGTGGTCTATAATGGTCTTTGATCATCTTTAGTATCCTTTTTACGCTCTAAGTAAGTTTATTTTCAACTACGAACATCAATACAAAATCATAGACCATCATCGACTATTATAAAACACTATAAACTATCATAGACCACTACAGACCATCATGGACCATAATGTATTAGTCTCTCTTGGGTTTAAGTAGGTTCATAGACAATTACAAGCATCGAAAACCACTATATATAATTATAAATAACTATAAACCCTCATAGATCATTATAGACAACAAAGATAATTATAGACCATTAGAGAAGATAAAAAATTGACTTACTTAGGCTAAAAAACGACTAACATATCATGGTCTATGATGGTCTGCAGTAGTCTATGGTGGTGTATAATGGTTTATGATCGTCTATAGTAGTCTTTCTCATCTCTAAGTAAGTTAATTTTTGACTACAACTTCAATTACAATCATAGACTATCATAAACCGTTATAAACCACCATTGACTATCATAGACCACTATAGACCATTATAAACCATAAAGTATGAGTCTCTCTTCAATTTAAGTAAGTTCATAGATGACTACAGGCATTAAAAACACTATAGATAATTATAAATGACTATAAACCCTCATAAATCATTGTACACAACAATAGACGTTCATAAACCATTATAGAAGGTCAAAAACCAAGTTACTTAAGCCAAGGATAGACTAACATATTATGGTCTACAATGTTCTATAGTAGTATATGATAGTCTATGATCAACTATAGTAGCTTTTATCAATACTAGGTAAGTTCATTTTCGTCTACAAACATCAATACACAATCATAGAGCATCAAACACTATTATAGAACCCGATAGACTATCATAGACCACTACAACCATTAGAGGCAATAATTAGTTAGTCTCTCTTTGGTTTAAGTAAGTTCATAGAATACAATAGGCATCAAAAACCACTATGAATAATTATAAATGACTATAAACCCTCATAGACCATTATAGAGAACTAGAGACCATGATAGATGATTGTAAAGAGTCATAGACCAATTTAATTAAACCAAAGAATGACAAACATATCATAATCTACGATAGTATGTAGTAATCTATGATAGTCTATGGTGGTTTATAAAGGTCTATGATCGTCTATAATAGTCTTTTTCAACTCTATGTAAGTTTATTTTTCACTACAAATTAATATCAATAGACAATCATAGTCCATTATAGAAAATCATAGACCAACATAGACTATTATAGACCACTACAGACCATCATAGACTATAATGTCTAAGCTTCTCTTTTTTATAAGTAAGTTCATAAACAAGTACAAGCATAAAAATCTTTTACAGATAGTTATAAATGACTATAAACCCTCATAGACTATCATAGAAGGTGGAAGACTAACTTACTTAAGCCAAAGAAAGACTAACATATTATGGTCTATGATCGTTTGTAATAGTCTGTGAAAGTTTATGGTGGTGTATAGCGGTCTATGATCATCAATAGTTGTCTTTTTAAACTATAAGTAAGTTAATTTTTTACTACAAACATCAATACACAATCATAGACTATCATAGACCATTAAAGACTATCATAGAGTACCATAGACCGCTATAGACCATCATAGACCATAATGTTTTAGTCTCTCTTTGGTTTAAGTAAGCTCATAGACAATTAGAAGCATCAAAAACCGCTATATATACCTATAAATTACTATAAACCTTCATAGACCATTATAAACAACTAGAGACAATCATAGACCACTATATTAGGTCATAGATCAACTTACTTAAGTTAAAGAAAGACTAACATATTATGGTCAACGATGGTCTGTACTAGTCTATAACAGTCTATGGCGGTCTATATTTGTCTATGATCATCTATAGTAGTCTTTTGTGTAATAGTTTATTAGTTTTTACAAACTAGTTTTCACTGTATCATTAATATCATAAGCAATAATAACATAAACATAATGTAGTAATGGTGTGCCTAAAAGTACCCCACATCAGGGTTCATTTATTGATCAAATGGCTTTTAATCATTACATTCATTCTGTTGTACATACTAGTGTTTAAGTAACATCATAAGGCACAAAATCAAGAAAATAAGGATAGTAATTTCTGACCCAAGTCTCTTAGTTGATGTACTAGTTTCCTGTATTTGAAAAATGGAAGGAGTGAGCTCTACAAGCCTAATGGATCATTCTAATTCATAGACAATCTAACAATATAGAGTAGATTGTTTTTAGTCAGTTGAGGTACGGTGGTTGACCCTAGAGTGATTCTTGTACCTCTGGCCAAGTGAATCCCATAGGATTGTTACTAGTATTTAGGCTATGCATTCATATGTCCAATA
Source organism: Tinospora cordifolia (assembly GCA_030144865.1). Classification (NCBI taxonomy): domain Eukaryota; kingdom Viridiplantae; phylum Streptophyta; class Magnoliopsida; order Ranunculales; family Menispermaceae; genus Tinospora; species Tinospora cordifolia. The sequence goes on along the minus strand of JAJIYU010010613.1, from coordinate 11,868 downwards.
GTCCGTAGACTCAGAAGATACGCAAGGCACGATCAAGTTTCTAAAGTATGATCACACACGCGTCTCTTTATCGACACGTTAATGCAAGAAACACCGTTGATTGTCCTTAAACCAATTAACCCCTCTAGGTGTAGTGTTATCTTGTTAAGAGTGATCTTGTATTTGGTCACTAACATATTTGTGTATATTAAATTATAATTCTATAAAAGATAGATCCTTCAGACCCTCATGCATATGAGTATAATATATAACATTAATTTAATCTTTACCATGCTTGAATTCTAAAATGGCATATTCTCGTAGACTATACTCACCTAGTGAATTATGTGCATATCATTCCAACCCCCTTGGGAGCAATCTCGTCCTTGAGATTCACACCTGCGGTACACATAGATCGACTCTAATACCATTTGTATCAACTCGGACCCACTATGTACTAATATTGTCTCTACCTTAGCCACCACTTATTGGGTGTAGGCTTTTGTTCTTGGCAAGACTCGAACCTGAGTCTTCCAAAAGCACTCGGCACAATGAGAGACCCTCGAATGTACAATTAGCCCAAGAATCCCCTTGGAGTCGGACCGGTGTGGCATATTACATAATTTTAGCCTTTGTTTGGAGCCTATGGCTGATAGAATTTTGTGGTTTCACAGGCGTTGAAAAGCTTATTCTGGTCAATCTTTGTACAAAATTAAAGGAATAAAAAAATGAATTTTAAAGAGACTAAGGAGAGAACTTATACCTCAACTTTAATTACTCTTCCTTCCAAATTTTCATTCTCTTCTTTTCCTCTCAAGCACACTTCAAATGCTTCAATATGATGTGAGAAGAATGTGGGAAAAGGTTCTCTATTTATAGAAGAGCTTTGATCATTAAGGCTAGTGTTTAAGGTATGGTAGAGGTTAGGTAAGAATAATGGAGAAGCAAAGGGGGTCATGCATGCTTACTTGCAAGCAATTGTAAGTATTAATGATGGGTGGGTTGCAGCATATTATTCATATACTTTAAATCTATTTTTAATTAATTAAAAATGACACTATCATCTTTAATTAATTAAAGATGGCGGTGGTGGTGGTTGAAGAATATTATTCATTTACTTTAAAGTTATTTTTATTTAATTAAAAATGACACTATTAATTAAAGATGATAGTAGTGGTGGTTGGAGAATATTATTCATGTTATTTTTATTTAATTAAAAATGACAATATCCTATTCAATTAATTAAAGATGATAATGGCGGTGGTTGAAGAATATTATTCATGTGCTTTAAAGTCATTTTTATTTAAAGATGATAATGGTGGTGGTTAAAAAAATATTATTCATATACTTTAAAGTCATCTTTAATTAATCGTGATGGTTGAAGACTACAATCATCATTAAAGATAGAGTTTAATTAATTATTTTGATTAGTTAAAACAATTAATCATAATAATTAAAATAATCAACTTTAATATTCATGACACTATTAAAATACTTAATTATTTGATGATTTGATTTTTTTTATTTTTATATTATTTATCATTTGTTATTCTTATTTATTATTACTATTATTTCTATTATTTTTTACCTTTATTTATTATTTATTTATTTATTATTTTTTTAAGTCTCCTTTGCATCCTGAACATTTTGACACGAAGCTCGTTGTCTAATTTGATCATTTTTCCTTTGAAATAATTTTTTAAAGTTTATTGTATCCGTGTCAGACTAGTTGAGTAGTGTAATTCTTGATAATTGTCAACCTTTGTTAACCATGGTTATTTGACAATTAATTATAGTTATCTTGGGTAATCATAGACCTAAAAACCCCCATAAACCATTATAGAATGACAAAGACCAATTTACTTAGGCCAAAGAAAGACAAACATATTATGGTCTGATGGTTTGTAATAGTCTATGATAGTTTATTGTGGTCTATAATGGTCTATGATCGTCTTTAGTGGCCTTTTTAGATTCTAAGTAAGTTCATTTTTAACTACAAACATCAATACATAATCATAGACCATCATAAATTGTTATATAGACCACTATAGACTATCATAAACCATAATGTATTTGTCTCTGTTTAGTTTAAGTAACTTCAGACAATTACAAGGATCAAAAACCACTATAGATAATTATAAATGATTATAAACCCTCATACACCATTATTGGAAACTAGAGAAGGTCAAAGACCAACTTACTCAAGCCAAAGAAAGACTGACATATCATGGTCTATAATGGTCTATATTAGTCTATGATAGTTTATGGTGGTTTATAATGGTATGTGATTGTCTATAGTAGTCTTTTTCAACTCTAAGTAAGTTCATTTTCGACTGCAAACATCATAAACCACTATAGATAATTATAAATGACTACAAAACCTCACAGATCATTATAGACAACTAGAGACGATCATGAACCATTACAAAAATCATAGACCAACTTATTTAAGCCAAAGAAATACTAACATATTATGGTTTGCAATGGTTTATAGTGGTCTATTTTCATCTATGGTGGTCAATAATGGTCTATAATTGTCTATAGTACTCTTTTTCAAGTTTAAGTAAGTTGATTTTCGACTACAAACATCAATACACAATCATAGACCATCACAGACCATTATAGAACATCATAGACTATTGTAGACCATTACAGACCATAATGACCATAATGTAATAGTTTCTCTTTAGTTTAAGCAAGATCATGGACAATTACAAGCATAAAAAACCACTACAAATAATTATAAAATATTATATACCCTCATAAGCCATTATAGACAGTTGGAGGCCATCCCAAGCCATTATAGAAGGTCATAAACCACTAAAAAAGATGACTACAAATAATTATTTGTAGTCTTCTATGATAGTCTATGGTGGTCTATAGTAGTTTATGATTGTCGATAGTTGTCTTTTTAAACTACAAGTAAGTTAATTTTTAATTACAAACATCAATACACAATCATAGACTATTGTATACCAATGCAGACCATCATAAACAATAATGTATTAGTCTCTACTTGGTTTAAGTAAATGTACAGACAAATACAGGCATCAAAAACCACTATAGATAATAATAAATAACTATAAAACCTCGTAGATTGTTATGAACAACGAGAGATCATCATAGACCATTATAGTATGTCATGGATCGACTTACTTAAGCCAAAGAAAGACTAACATATTATGGTCTACGATGGTCTGTAGCAGTTTATGATAGTCTATGCTGGTCTATAATGGTCTATGATCATCTATAGTAGTCTTTTTCAACTCTTAGTCAGTTCACTTTTGACTGCTAACATCAATACACAATAATTGACCATCATAGACTATGTTGAGTACCAGACACTGTCATAGACCTCTACAGATCATCATAGATCATAATGTATTAGTCTCTCCTTGGTTTAAGTATGTTCATAGATAATTACAAGCATAAAAAATAACTACAAAAAATAATTATAAATGACAGTAAACCCTCGTAAACCATTATGGACAACTATAGATCTTCATAAACCATTATAGAAGGTCATAAACCAACTTACTTAAGACAAAGAAAAACTAACATATTATGGTCTACAATGATTTGTAGTAGTCTATGATAGTCTATGGTGCTCTATAATGGTCTATTGTCATCTATGGTCATTTTTTTTCAAGCTCTAGTAAGTTAATTTTCGACTACAAATGTCAATACATAATCATAGACTATCACAGACCATTATAAACTATCATAAACTGTCATAGACTACTATAAACCATCATAGACAATAATGTATTAGTATCTCTTTGGTTTAAGTAAGTTCATAGAATTACAGGCATAAAAAATCACTACAAAAAATAATTATAAATGACAATAAACCTTCATAAACCATTACAGACAACTAGAGACCTTCGTAGACCGTTATAGAAGGTCACAGACCAACTTACTCAAGCCAAATAAAAACTAACATATTATGGTTTATAATGGTTTATACTAGTCTATGATAGTTTATGGTAGTCTATAATGGTCTATGGTCATCTATAGTAATCATTTTTTAAGCTTCAGTAAGTTTATTTTCGACTACAAACATCAATACACATCATTGACTATCATAGACCATTATAGACAATCATAGACTATCATATACCACTACAGACCATCGTAGACCATAATGTATTATTCTCTCTTTGGTTTAAGTATGTTCATAAACAATTATGAGAATCAAAAACCACTATAGATAATTATTAATTACTATAAAATCTCATATACCATAGAGACCATCATAGGCCATTATAAAAGGTCAAACACTAGCTTACTTAAGTGAAAGAAGGACTAACATATTATGGTCTATGATTGTCTATAGTAGTTGTTGATAGTCTATGGCGTTGTATAATAGTGTATGATTGTCTACAGTAGCCTTTTTAAACTATAAAACAATTGATTTACGACTACAAACATTAATACACAATCATAGACCATTATAGACTATTAAAGACCACTATAGAGTACTATAGACCACTATAGACCATCATAGACCATAATGTATGATGGTCTATGATTGTGTATTGATGTTTGTAGTAAAAAATGAACTTACTTAGAAATTAAAAAGACTACTATAAATGATCATTGACCATCATAGACAAACATATACTTTTATAGATGACTACAAACCATCAAAGACCATAATATGTTAGTCTTTCTTTACCTTAACTAAGTTCGTCTATGACCTTGTATAATTTTCTAAGATGGTCGCTAGTCGTTTTTTATGCCAGTAATTGTCTATGAACTTACTTAAACCAAAGAAAGACAAATAAATTATGGTCTATGATGGTTTGTAGTTCTCTATGATAGTTTATCGTGGTCTATAATGGTTTATGATGGTCTATGATTATGTATCGATATTTGTAGTAAAAAGAGAACTTACTTCGAGTTTAAAAACAATATTATAGATGATCATAAACCAATATAGACTGCCATATATTGTCATAGATTATTATAGACCATCGTTGACCATAATATGATAGTCTTTATTTGGCTTAAGTAAGTAGGTCTATGACCTAATATAATGGTCTATGATTGTCTCTAGTATTCTATAATGGTGTATGAGGGTTTATAGCCATTTATAATTATCAGTAATGGTTTCTGATGCTTTAATTGTCTATGAACTTACTTAAACGAAAGATAGACTAATACATTATGGTCTATGATAGTATTTAGTGGTCTCTAGTACTCTATGGTGGTTTTTCATGGTCTATGATGATCTATGATTGTGTATGGATGTTTGTAGTCGAAAATCAATTTACTTATAATTTAAAAAGACTACTTTAGACAATCATACACCATTATAAACAACCATAAACTATTAAAGACTGCTATAGACAATCATAAACCATAACATGTTAGTCCTTCTTTCTCTTAAGGAAGCTGGTGTTTGACCTTCTATAGTGGCCTATGATGGTCTCTATGGTGTATGGGGTTTTATGGTACTTTATAATTATCTATAGTGGTTTTTGATTTTTGTAATTATTTATGAACATACTTAAACCAAAGAAAGACTAATACATTATGGTCTATGATGGTCCGTAGTGGTGTGTGATAGTATATGATTGTTTATAATGGTCTATGGTAATCTACAATGTGTATTGACATTTTTAGTAAAAAATGAACTTACTTAAGCTTGAAAAATGACTACTGTAGATGACCATAAAACATTATAAACCACCATAGACTATCATGGACTACTATAGACCATTATAGACCCTAATATGTTAATTTTTCTTTGGCTTAAGTAAGTTGGTGTGTGACTTTCTATAATGGTCTACGAAGGTTTCTATTTGTCTATAATGATCTATAAGGGTTTATTGTTACTTATAATTTTTTTTTTTGCAGTGGTCTTTTATGCTCGTAATTATCTATGAACTTACATAAACCAAAAAGCGGCTAAGACATTATGGTTTATGATGGTCTGTAGTGGTCTATGATAGTTTATGGTAGTCTATAATGGTTTATGATAGTTTATGATTGTGTATTGACATTTATAGTCGAAAATAAACTTACTAAATCTGGAAAAAAGACTACCATAGTTGACCATAAACCATTACAGACCGCCATAGACTATCATAGACTACTACAAATTATTGTAGATCATAATATATTAGTTTTTCTTTGGCTTAAATAGGTTGTCCTATGACCTTCTATAATGGTCTATGAAGGTCTCTAGTTGTCCATAATGGTTTATGAGTGTTTATTGTAATTTATAATAATTTTCGTAGTCATTTTTACGCTTGTAATTGTCTATGAACTTATTTAAACTAAGGAGAGACTAATACATTATGATCTATGATGGCCTGTAGCGGTCTCTGATAGTCTCTGGTAATCTATAACAGTCTATGATGGTCTATTATTGTGTATTGATGTTTGTAGTAAAAAATGAACTTGCTTAGAGATGAAACAGACAACTACTTACGGTAATAGACCATTATTGACCACCATAGACAATCGTATAGACTACTGTAGACCATCTTAGACCATAATATGTTAGTCTTTCTTTGGCTTAAGTAACTTGGTCGAGGACCTTCTGTAATTGTCTATTATGGTTTCTAGTTGTCTATAATGGTCGATGATGTTGACAATCGAAAATGAACGGACTTAGATTTGAAAAATACTACTATAGACAATCATAGACCATTATAGACTAGCATAGACTATCATAGACTACTATAAACCATTATAAACCATAATATGTTAGTCTTTCTTTGGCTTAAGTAAGTTGGTCCATGACCTTCTATAATGGTGTATGATGATTTCTAGTTGTCTATAATTGTTAACGAGGTTTTATAGTCATTTATTATTATCTATAGTGGTTTTTGATGCCTCTAATTGTCTATGAATTTACTTAAATGAAGTAGAAACTAATACATTGTGGTTCATGATGGTCTGTACTAGTATACGATAGTCTATGGTTGTCTATAATGGTCTATGATGGCCTATGATTGTGTATTGATGTTTATAATTTAAAATGAACTTACTTGTAGTTTAAAAAGACAACTATCGACAATCATAATTAATTATAAACCACCATAGACTATTGTAGATGACTGTAGATAATTATCTGTAGTCATCTTTTATAATGGATACCTTCTATAATGGCCTAGGATGGCTTCTAACCGTCTATAATGGTTTATGAGGGTATATAATAGTTTATAATTATCTGTAGTGGTTTTTGATGCTTGTAATTGTCAATGATTTCACTTTAACCAAAGAGAGACTAGTACATTACGGTTAATTATGGTTTGTAGTGGTCCATGATAGTTTATGGTGTTCTATAATGGTCTGTGATGGTCTATGATTGTGTATTGATGTTTGAAGTCATAAATTAACTTACTTACATTTTAAAAAGAATACTATAGATGATCATAAACCATTATAGACCACCACAGACTAAAATAGGCAACTATGCACCATTGTAGACCAAAGTATGATAGTATTTCTCTGGCTTAAATAAGTTGGTCTATGACCTTCTATAATGATTCATGATCGTCTCTAGTTGTCTAAATGATCTGTGAGGTTTTATAATTATTTATAATTATCAATTGTGATTTATGATGTTTGCAGTTGAAAATAAACTTGCTTAGAGTTGAAAAAGACTACTATAGACGATTAGATACCAATATAAACCACCATAAACCACCATAAACTACTGCAGACCATCATAGACCATAATATGTTAGTCTTTCTTTAGCTTGAGTAAGTTGGTCTTTAACCTTCTCTAATGGTCTATGATGCTCTCTAGTTGCCAATAATGGTCTATGAGGGTTTATAATCATTTATAATTATCTATAGTGGTTTTTGATCCTTGTAATCGTCTGAACTTACTTAAACTAAAGAGAGCTAATACATTATGTTATATGATAGTATGTAGTGGTCTATAATAGTCGATAGTGGTCTATATAACAGTTTATGATGGTCTATGATTGTGTATTGATGTTTGTAGTTAAAAATGAACTTATTTAGAATATAAAAAGGCCACTAAAGACGATAATAGACCATTATCGACCACCATAAACTATCATAGACTATAATAAACCATCATAGACCATAATATGTTAGTCTTTCTTTGGCTTAAGTAAGCTAGTCTATGAGCTTATATAATGGTCTATAATTGTGTATTGATGTTTTTAGTCAAAAATAAACTTACTTTTAGTTTAGAAAGACTATTGTAGATGATCATAAACCATTATAGGCCACCACAGACTATTATAGATGACTACAAACCATTATAGACCATAATATGTTAGTCTTTCTTTGACTTAAGTAAGTTGCACTATGACCTTCTATAACAGCTATGATGGTCTCTAGTTGTCTATAATTGTTTGTGAGAGTTTATTGTCATTTATAATTATCTATAGTGGTTGATGATGCCTGCAATTGTTTATGAGCTAATTTAAACCATAGAAAGGCTAAGAATTATGGTCTATGGTGGTCTGTGATAGTCGATGGGGTTCTATAATGGTCTTTGATGGTCTACGATTATGCATTGTCATTTGTAGTAAAAAATGAACTTACTTAAAGTTGAAAAAGATTACTATAGACAATCATAGACCATTATATACTATCATAGACTATGATAGACTATTATAGACCCTAATAAGATTGTCTTTCTTTGGCCTAATTAAGTTGGTCTTTGACATTCTATAATGGTCTATGAGGGTTTCTTGGTCTATAATTACCCAAGATAACTGTAATTAAGTGTCAAATAACCTTGGTCAACAAAGGTTGACCATTATCAAGAATTGCACCACTCAATTAGTCTAATACGGATACGATAAACTTCAAAAAAATTATTTCGAAGAAAAAATGATCAAATTAGACGACGAGCTTCGTGTCAAAATGCTCAAGACACAAAGGAGACTTAAAATAAATAAATAAATAAATAAATAAATAAATAAGAAAGGTGAAAAATAATATAAATAATAATAATAATAAGAATAATAAATGATAAATAATATAAAAATAAAAAAATTAAATCATCAAATAATTAATTATTTTAATAGTGTCATAAATAGTAAAGTTGATTATTTTAATTATTTTGATTAATTATTTGAACTAATTAAAATAATTAATTGAACTCTATCTTTAATGATAATTGTAGTCTTCAACCATCATCGTTAATTAAAGATGACTTTAAAGTATATAAATGATATTTTTTAACAACGACCATTATCATCTTTAGATAAAAATGAATTTAAAGTACATGAATAATATTCTCTAACTATCGCCATTACCATCTTTAATTAATTAAAGAGGATAATGCAATTTTTAATTAAATATAAATGACTTTAAAGTACATGAATAATATTTTCTAACCACCACCACTAGCATCTTTAATTAATAGTGTCATTTTTAATTAAATAAAAATAACTTTAAAGTAAATGAATAATATTGTCCAACCACCACCACTATCATCTTTAATTGATTAAAGATGATAGTGTCATTTTAAATTAATTAAAAATAATTTTAAAATATATGAATAATATACTTCAACTCACCATCATTAATACTTACAATTACTTGCATACAAGCATACGTGACCCCCCTTGTTTTTCCATTATTCTTATCTAACCTTTACCATACCCTAAACACTAGCCTTAATGATCAAAGCTCTACTATAAATAGAGAACCTTTTCCCCCATTCTCCTCATACCATATTGAAGCATTTGAAGTGTGCTTGAGAGGAAACGAACAAAATGAAAGTTTGGAAGGAAGAGTAGTTAAAGTTGAGGTATAAGTTCTCTCCTTAGTCTATTTAAAATTCTTTTTTTATTCCTTTTATTCCATACAAAGTTTTAGTTACATTATGGCCTAAAAAGACCACAACACTTTGGATAAGCTTTTGAAGACCATTGAATGCCCAAAAAGGTCGAAACCCTTCATCATCAAAGATTGACCAAAATAAGCTTTTCAACGCCTGTGAAACCACAAAATTTTGTCTGCCATAGGCTCCAAACTAAGGCTAAAATTATCATTGAACATTAGTTACAAAACAATAATTTTCATGACATTTCTAGAATGGTATAGGTATGATCCAAGGAAAATGCCACTACCATGTTGAACCTTGTCAAGTGTACTACAAAATTGACTCAAGAATGACCCCAATTGGACACTCGAACCCCAATCTATTCAAACATAGGCCTGGTTGAGGAAAATGGTCATTGCCATGACATTCTTTGTCCTGAACACTACAAGATAGACCCAAGAATCATATAAAACGTAATCCCAAAACTCAAGTTATGGCCTCTTGAAGTTTGGTATACTATAGATATAATTCGTAAATTAGACCTTAAACAGTCCACATCAAAGTTCATGGGTTATTTTGAACTCAAGAATACTTTAGAGGTCATTTTGAACCTAAATCCAAGTTTAGGAGCTAAAATCAATGCCAACTAAGACTCGAGTGCTTTTATAGGAATCTCGGAGTACCGACACCACGAGCATCAAGCAACATAAAAAACATGTAAATTGAGGTGAGATTATTTCCAACTCACACATTCTTTAACCATATCTGCTCTCATATTATATATAAAATGGCCTAGGTGGTAGTAGAATGCATCCTTTTATTGATTGTATGATTAAATGCTTATATTTGCATTGATTATGTGAATAATAAGAATGTGATTTTAATGTATGTTGCTTACTATGATCATATGTGCGGTACCGTGATAAATTTAGAGCTTATACATGATGTATGGAATGATATGCATATAATTCACTACGTGAGTATAGTCAATGAGAATATGCCATTTTAGAATTCAAGCATGGTAAATATATGATTAAATGAATGTTACATATTATGCTCATATGAAGGCTATGAAGGATCTATCTTTTATAGAATTATCATTTAATATACATGAATATGTTAGTAACCAAATACAAGATCACTCTTAACAAGATAACAATACACTTGGAGGGGTTGATTGGTCTATGGACAATCAACGATGGTTCTCTAGTTAACATCTCGATTAGGAGACGGGTGTGTGATCATACTTTAGTAACTTGATCGTGCCTCACGTATCTTTTGAGTTTGGGACTGTTGGACATACAGACGCATAACCTGGATGCCAGTGATGTTCCTATGGGATTCACTTGGCGAGAGGTACAAGAATCACTCTAGGGTCGACCACCCTACCCCGACTAACTGAAAACAATATACTGTTTACATCAGGTAATGTATGAAAGTGATTTATTCTATGATGTGGTTGCTAAATACTAAGATTGTCTGTGAATTAGAATGATCTACTAGGCCCATAGAGCTCACTCCTTCCATTTCTTAAATGCAGGAAACTAGTAGGCCAATTGAGTGATTTGGATTAGAAATTACTATCCTTATTTTCTTGATTTTGTGCCTTATGATGTTACTTAAATACTAGTATGTAGAAGAGCATGAATGTAATCATTAAAGGCTATTTGATCAATAAATGAACCTTGATGTGTGGTACTTTTAAGCACACTATTACTACATTATGTTTTTATTATTATTGCTTATAATACTAATGATACTAATGATATAGTGAAAACTAGTTTGAAAAAACTAATTGTGATCACCCTAGGTCTTATAATGTATACACGTCAACATGAATTTTTAAAAAAATTTAAGATAAATATAAAAATGAGTGGAAACTTGTTTTTAATTATCATTATATGATATTTAATCAAGATAAAATTTATTAGAACATTCGGATAGCTAGAAACGTGTGCGAAAAAGTGTAAAAAATAGGGTACCTTGCTGCCGACCGCGGTCCACAGATAATGACCGCGGTCCGTGATGTGAGAAACCCAGAAAATGTGCATAACACACTGTGGACCGCGGTCCTTACAGGCTGACCGCGGTCATCAGTGGAAAAAGCGCCCAGAAATGTG
>JAJIYU010010612.1:0-15933 GCA_030144865.1 Tinospora cordifolia | reverse complement strand
CTCAACTCTTATTTCTTGGGATGGGAGGAATTGTAAGCATGTGGGGTTTATATAAAGTTCAAAAGGGTAGAGAATGGTAAGTTTGTGGTATTATCTTTGTAAGAAACTTGCCAATTCTTCAAAATTTCGTGCCTCCCAAGTATAGGAGGATAGCAAGTGACTTTGGAATAATTTTTTTTGAATTTATTTGAATTTTTAGTTATTTTCCTGAATTATTTTCTAGATTCTTTAATCATGACGCTCGGATCGTTCTCGAGTACAGCACGCAGATCTCAGATCGCGAATTTAAAACTCGCGCACGCGTTGTGCTTCGTTGGATCGGGCAGATAAATCGTGGGCTATTGGATCGTGGTGATTCGGTGCATCCAGCGTTGATGTGGACTTGATCGTGATCGTTGGATTGGATAGATTGATCATGGGCCATTGGCTCGTGGTGAATCGGTGCATCCGCTCGTTTGGTGTGGGGTTGATCGCGATCATTGGATCGTAAGATCATGTGGATTACACGTTTCTGGCCGTTGGGTGCAGTATAGATTGGCCAAAATTACTTTCTAAAGTTTCTATCATCCAGTATTTGCTAATGATAAACCCAATTTCACTTTCTAATATATGTATATATGGTTTATTGCATATATTCTTCTATTTTATTAAATCTCCCTATGTGTCCTATTTGTATTATATAGATTTGCTAATATTCTCCCTTTTCTATTTCTTTAATATTGTATTGATTAGATATCTTTCTATTTCTTTAATATTTTTATTGCCAACAATTAATATTCTATATTTCTCTATATTTTTCATTTCTTTATTTCATATATTTTTCTATATATCTAGTTCATATATATATATTTTTATTTTTAGCGAAACAAAAATAATTGTATATGTATATATATAATGCACTCTACTTGCATTATATTTGATAATTTAACTCTATAATTGTTCCAACATATGTATAATTACAAAATAATTTTATACACATAATATTTGATAATTTTACTTACCTTATATCATTTGTTGGATCATACTAAGATTTCGTTTGCCTCCAATTATTTCAGAATTTTTCTCAATGAATAATTTTCACTCAAGAGTCTCAAGAAATCTTCACTTACTTATATCATTAAAATTATTTTTGTCGACTTTATTTATTTTTAAGTTATTCGACAAAATTATGAGGTATTACAATGTGAACACAAAAAAGTATTTAGAATACTTACTATTCTTTGTTTGGAAGTTAATCTAGGTGTTATGTTGTGAGTAAGACAACTTTCCAATATGTTTTGGTACTTGATTCCTTTTCTTGTGCACACCAAATCAACAAGATTTGGCAACCTCCTATTTTGAATTAGAAACTTCTATTCTTGTTCCTAAGATACTTAGAAACATTTTTCAGCAACTTCTATTTTGAATTAGAAACTTCTAATCTTATTCCTTGCTTGTTTAGAAACATTTTTCAAGAATTTCTATTCTTGAATTAGAAACTTCTAATTTGGATTACTTGAGATGTTTTTGGTGTGTAGAACATAGTGTATATGATCACATAAGGTGGCACATCTGATCATGTCACGCTAACATGATCACCCATGTGACTTGCACATGCTTAGAGACGTTCATACATTTTTGGGTCCACATGAATTTAAAATAAATTCATATTTGCTCATTTGGCTAGGATTTTAGTCCTTTTGGTTCACATGAATTTAATAAAAAGTCATAAATTTCAATTGGTTAGGTTTTTTGTAATACCTTGAAAACTTTGTATTTAATTAGATGAAATTTAAGATCAATTCTGTGAAATTGGGTGCAAAATGAAACCAGACTCATTTTGGGGCTAAATTTGGCTCATTCCAAAACTTTCATTAGTGTCCCTTAGGGATCCAAAGCAAGTTGAAATGAAGTAAGGTGACATGAACCAACTAATTGGACAATATATCCAAAAATTAAAACAATTGGTCGAGGTTAGGGTTTTTATTTGCCAAACATTCTTCAAGGGGTCCAAATTAGGAAAAAAAAATTAGCATTTGGGGTACTTCGGGGGATCGAAATGGCCAGAAACGAAATGGAATGATATGAACTAACAAAATGAATGGCACATCCAAAAATTAGAACAATTAGCGAAGATTTGGATTTTCATTTGCCTAGTGATCTTAGTGAGTCTTAAATAAGGAAAGTTTCGAAGGAAAATCAACTGGGCCAAACCATACCTTAAAATGTGCATTAGGTTCATGTGATTCCAAAACTATAGGTTATAAATCATAATTCCTTGTAAATAAGGAAATATTAATTTTTATTTAATTTTTGTGAATCCATGAAGTCATGGCTACCCCTAACATGGACAAGTCACATCGGTGGAACACCATGATCATGTGCACTCTCACCCCACTTAATCTCAACGGGACGTTTCTACTATTTGAATTCATGAGAAATAATTCTATATGCCATACAACTGATCATGTATGCCCAAAACTACCCAAGGAATGAGACATCCCATAGGAATTGGAAAATCCAAAGGGTGATTCCATACACCAGGACAAGTGATCATGTGCACCATGCCCTATTCATGCAAATTCAGTCCATAGGTGTGCGTGTGTGTGCGTGCACACATGTGAACCAACAAAATTAGAAGGGTTTGAAATCTAAAACATGCACCCAAAAACCCTAGCCATCCCATGCACATAAGACAATAAAACCAAAATGAAAACTTTCGTTTCTCCCCTTTTGGCGCCAACTCATGGGTGTACACTAAAGGGTGCACCATACTTGGAGTTTTAATTATTTAGTGAGTTTCCTTAAGCTTAGATTTTCATATTTAACCATGATATAGTGTCCTCTAAGTTTGATTCCATGCTTCCTTGCTCACATGACGTCCAAGATTGAAAATGGGAAGGTTTCCAATTAGTTATTGAGTAACACCCAAGCTTGAGAAGATAGGAAAGATTCTTGTTAAACTAGATTAGAAACTTGCTATGCTCACTAGATCATGTCCAAAGTGATTAGGCAAGTGTTTGAGATCTGATTTGTGTCCACACATAATTAGAAACGCACAAGAGAGTCAAATGTGGGCCCACATCAAGAATAGAAAATCCTAATGCACACTTACCTATTCAAGCTTAGTCGTCCCCCTTTAGATTAGAAACTTCCCCAACTTTGTGAGCTGCCCAAACCCTCCCCCCCTTGTGTTCATGAACATTGATATAAACGCCCTCTTGCTCACTTTTATCTCATCCTACAACAAAGAGTTGAAACTTCCCTCTTTGTTTGTTCTTGCCCTCTTCTTAGTACCTCTTCTCACTTCTTTTTTCTCTCTTGTATGAAAAGTTCTAATTTTAGTCTTATAGTGAGTTGTTTTGAGTGATTTTGTTGGCATTTGGAAGTGCTTGAACATTGGGAGCCCTTGGTAAAATTTTTAGGAGAAAACATCATAAGGTGGAGGGGATTTCTTAAACCTCTACTTTGCTATTTTAAATTTCTAGCATTTTCTTGCTTGTTTAAATTCTAATTTTCAGCATGTCTTATTTTAGTTTTAGCATGTTTAATCATATTTTAATTTTAATTTAGCATGTTTTTATGTTTTAATCACTCATAAGAGCATGTCATGCTTAAAATTCATGTTTAGGATTTAATTCAATGTTTCAAGCATGCTATATGATGTTTTCATGCTTTCTTGGTTGTTTAAAATTTTGAAATTTATATTCTGAATTTCTTTCATGATTATGTGATCTTAAACATAAGAAAGTGAAAATAAGAACCACGTATCATGATAGTAGTCTAAGTGATGTTATGGGTGTTCTTTGCATATACTTAGTGTATATGAGTAACTTCACTAAGTGTGGATGTGTTTTAAAATACTTGGAATGTGAACATGTGATCCTTATTTCCAATGGAATGTGAGAAGATGAATTGTCATTCCATCCTAGAATAGAGGTATTTTAATGAAGAATATTAAGGGTTTAAAACCCCTTTTGGTCAAATATACAACCCTAACAAGATATTGTTTGAAACACTTAATGCTTGTAAGTGATTGAATTTGGATGTGCTATTGATTTAAATTAGTAACTTAATTGTTTAATGAATAATTCATTGGGCTATGTGCTCACCCCTTCCTTCTAGTTTTTAGGAAATTGAATTTCATGAAGACTTGAATTTTTTTTAAACTCCTTTTAGAAAGTTTATATTGTAAGACATAGTGTCCCAAATTTTGAATTAAAGACTTCTGCTAAATTTTACTTTTAAATTTTAGAGTTATGTACTTTTTCTTTTGATGATATGAATTCAATAATGTATTTCTTTATTTTGAATAAATAAAGAGTTTGAAGTTTTCCTTTATTCACTTTTATTATCTTGTTGAATATTAAACTCAAGGGAAGTGTATTTATGAATATTTCAATAAGTGTTAGAATAAAGAAATTGAGATGCAAGTTGTGTACTTGTAAATGTAAAATAGAATCCAAAACGCCCCATGGTTGAGCTGAAAACTTGTTTCTTAGGGGTTAGGGTGTTAGATTTTTTCCCATTTTCTTTCCTATTAGATTTCGTTGAAGCATACTAAGTAAACGAACCCTTAATTGTACAATGAAATGAATTTTGGATGCCTAAACTATTTGAGGTGTTGTCTTTATTTCATTTTTTTCATTTGTTTCTTAAATATTGCTTCGCTGAGATGTTTTTGAGCTTATTTGGACTTGCTAATAGATTCTAGAAATGAATTGGTCTTCATTTATCATTTCATTTCATTTAGTAGAAATTTTTTCAGGGTATTACATCCCATCCTTGAGCCCACATCATCCGACGATATTTTTCTTTTTCCTTGGGCCGCTCGGGAGGCAGGCCCTTATGTCACATTAATCTCTTTCTTTTCTATTCCCAAATCATTGGGACTTCTTGAGTAACATTAACTCATGCACATATTTCATAAAGTTATAATATTGAGAAACATTTAAATAAAATAGTTCAATATCATTTATCAATTCAAAATCCAAAGGGTACATAGCCATTGTGTTTATCACAACAGAAATAACGTTAGAACCTGAGCAAAGTAAATTAGGGCCACATGCCCTACAATTTAATAAAATCTCTAAAGAAATAGTCTAAGTAATTTCCAAGTAACCTTGATTTATGAATTCCCTGAAGATTCGAAAAAGGAGGCATGAGATCAAAGTCCTGTGGACCATTACAAATAGTTAAATTATTTCAACAAATAAGTTATACATGTCAAGTACTTTCAAATGTTACATAATTCAAATAGTTTATTGTTTACAATTGCAGTTAAGACCAAAAAGAGTTTGCCTTTGTGTTCTAGGTCTAGGGAGAGAGGTCACTCCAAAAACTCAAACCCTTACTAGTGAAGTGGGATCACTCTAGAAGTCCAATTCACTCTAGGGTCAATCTTGACGCCCAGTTCCAAATCAAAGGTCTGGTATGCCGGGTTTAAGGTTGGAACACACATGAAGAAATCATTCCTCGCACCAGTACATGGCTAGAATCTTAATTAATCTTTTCTCAAGTATAAAACATAACATTCATGTACGTAAACTAAATACAAAAGTGAATTAAACATGTAAGCATGGTAACATCCTAGCATAACATTACAAGTCATGCATCTTTATTAATATAAGACTGAGCATATGTATTTTACATGGCATATATAATAGTGAATCATAGATATTCAAAGCATAATACACATGCAAGCCTTAATTAAATCAAAATAATAAATTAAAATTGAAAAATCATCTCCACCTCGATTGTTTGATCTGAAAATACCCTAAAAAATTTGTACAAAATGAAATGAAATTATAAATGAAACCAAATTCATTTTTGGGATCAATTAGCAAGTTTAATTGTTCAAAAACTTCTTAAGGGAGTAAAAACTAAGAAAATGAAATGAAATGAAATGAACACCCCAAATGATCTGGGCATTCAAAATTCATTTCATTTGTCCAATTAAGGGTTCATTACCTAATATTCCTTAGTGGAATGAGAATTATGAATGAAAATGATGAAAACCCTAGCGAAACATGAGATATGAATTTTTGTTAAATTTATGTAGACCCAAAAGTGTGAATGTGGGCATGGGCATGTGCACCTCACATGAGACATCCTTGTACATGAGATGAGAAATCATAAAGGATGATCCCATGTGTACAAGCCACAATGATCATGTGGTCCTGGCCATGGACACTCTATGATGTCCCATTTTGGAGCAAACCCACATTAGTGATGCTAAGGATGAGGATGACCATGTGTGCCACCATGTGTGATATTGTACACCAAATCCAAGAATAGAAGTCGATGAAAAATGTTTCTGAACAAAATTAGAAGCTTCTAATCCAAGAATAAAAGTTGCTGAAAAATGTTTCTAAACACCCAAGGAACAAGATTAGTAGTTTCTAATTCAAAAACAAAAGTTTCTGAAAAATGTTTGTAAACACTCAAGTAACAAAATAGAAGTTTCTAAGGTTGATTGTTGCTATTGACATTCAAGAGGAAAAAAAGGAGTTTCTAATACTAATAGTTGTTGATCCATGTGCACAACACAAAGAAAAGGAGATAGGAAAATTTTCCTTGCTTAACCATGACGTCCAAAAAAAGAATGAGGAAAGTTGGAAGAATAGAAACAAATCATGCACAAATCTTATGTCCTACTTGATGTCCAAGGAATGAAATAAGGAGGAAAGTTGCCAATTTTGTGAGATATTGAAGTGTTTCCTAACTCATGATGCCAACAAGAACTCCAAATTCAAAATGGAAGGTTGCCAAATCTTTTTGATTTGGTGTGCACAAGAAAAGGAATCAATTACTAAAGTAAATTAGAAAGTTTCCTATGAGGACAAATTAGAAAGTTATTAAGATGATTCTTGACCAAAAAAGAGAATAAACCACCCTCAGAATGTCTCTCACACCTAGATTAACATCCAACAACGATTAGCAAGTGGTCTAAGCCAAGATTGTATTCACACATGAAAAGGAAACCCTAAATGAACACTTGCCTAAACCATGTGTGTGTGTACACAAGAGAGAAAACACTAGGGGTCCCACATGCCAAAAAATGTGCTCAAGGGAATTGGAAAGTGGCTGATGCAAGATTCCCAAACCATCACCCCTATGTGCATAGAAACTCTATATAAAGGCTCCCCTATGCTCACTTTTTCTTCATCCTAGAGCAAGACCTGACAAATCCCTCTTGTTCTTTTTAAGCCTTCTTCTTGGCACATGTTCTCACTTCTCTTTTGTTCTTGAGTGAGTGAAAATTATTGTTCTCGAGTAGTTTAGTGTTCTTGAAGTGCTTAAACTGTAGAAACTCTACCGAATTTTCAAGAAATTGCAAAATTAGGTGGAAGTGATTTCTAGAACCTCCACTTCATTGTTTTAGTTTAATACCATGCTCATGCATGTTTAAATTATGTATAATGCATGTTAAGGTTTGAATAATATGATTTAATTTTCAGTTTAGCATGTATGTCATGTTTACTTTATCATGGAGCCATGCCATGCCTAAATTATGCATGATTAGGTTTATTTTATGAAGAATAATCATGCTTGATGTTTATATGTTGAACATGCTGAATTTATTTATTTTATTTATGTTTCATGATAATTAGAACTAAATGAAAGAAGTTACGACTAAGAACCTTGTACTATCATTGTGATCCAAAGAGATACTATGGGTGTTCTTTACAAATATTGTGGGTATATGGTTTGTTGTATTGTGTGTATGGTGGCGTAGCACAAAATACTTGGATTATGGGTAAGAGACCCTAAATCCAATGGAATGTGACATAAAGATTTGTCTTTTAACTCAAAGGGAGGTATTTTGGATAAGAACATCAAGGGATTAGACCCCCTTTCAGTCTCAATTACAACTATAACAACAAATTGTTTGAATCGCTTAATTGTTTACAAGTGTTTGAAATTGAGTGTGATATTAGTCTAAGATAATAAATTGGTTGTTTGAAAAAGATTCACTAAGCTATGTGTTTATCCTTTCTCTCTAATCTTTTCAGGTAAATGAATTAAATAATGAAGCATACAAAGGCTTATAATGCTCACTTTTAGAAACTTTCTAGTTTTATTTTAATGTAAGGGCATGTTGCCCAAGTTTTGAATTTTCGTAGCAAGTTTCTATTTTGAGTTGTGTATTCTTTCATTTTAGAAGTTTAAATTTGAAGTCATGTACCCACTTTTATTAAATCAATAAAGATTTACAAAATTTTCTTTTATCTCTTATGCAATTGCGTTAGCGAATGTTTTTATTTAAATAAGGCTTGGGATAATTGAATTAGAATGACAAGTTATGTACTTATAAATCTAACCAGACCTCCGTCCACTCGATGGTTTTACCAAATTGAAAGTCTCGGGGCTGAGGTGTTATATAATCCTTTGATCTTGAGATTTCAACCTCTTTGAAACCTTTGTTGAACCTTCACAACTTCTAGCATAGAATTTGTTTAGAATTTTTTTTCTACACCCTCCTACTACTCTAATTGCTATTTAGAATAGTCAAAGAATGAAAGAGATGCAAGAGGGAGGCAAGGAGTAAAAGAAGAGAATTGTCTTGTTCTTGTTGGGATGAAGAGAATGAGTGCCCAAACATGGGTTTATATAGAGACCCAATGAGCATGATTCGACAAGTTTGGGATGTTTTCAATGTAGAAAACCTTCTAAAATTGTAACACCCCAATTTTTGATCCTTGGTTTTTCTGTCACATTTGTTACACATGGGAGACGTGTCATTAAATATCGGAACATATATCATCTACTCAGAATTGGGACGTTACTTTTCTCACATTCAATTCTCATTAAATATCATCTGGACATACCAGAACCAATATAAATAAGAAATCAAATTCTTGGACTAACTAGGGAGTATCACATGAAAAGTATGCACCAATCATCAATAGTTAAATCATTAACTTCTACATTTAAAATTTAAATAAACATGGAACATGTTTTCAACTAAAATATCTGGATATGACCTATGTGGCTGAAATCTAAACCATAAAGAAAATTACTAATTTAAAACTAGTCTAGAGGGCCATACACCTAGTCAAAACTAACCACCCAACAAAAGAACTCTGATAACAACTTCAACAATGAGGTTTGCAGCTTCTATAGTCCTCTGTTGTATTATCAACGTGAACCGCCACAAGGGTCACCTGAAATAAAGACGTGGGATGAGCTTAAGAGCCCAGTGGATCATACACAACACATAAATAACATTATTTAAATCAAACACTGAACATGCAAACACTTATCATTTATTAGGCGGTTATTAACAGTCGTTAATTAGACTGAAGGGTCTAATCTTGGTGTTCTCTCATCATCATCATATTGAAAAAGATGAGGAAACTACATTATATGCTAGATTCTAATGGGATAGGGGCACACCCATCACCTAACCTAGGAACTAGGGTCACACCCTTCGCTCCATCACCAAAGAACTAGGGTCACGTCCACAGTTTTATCATCAAGAACTAGGGGTAAACCCAACATTCCTTATTGCAAGAACACACATAGTGATCCCCCATGGACCACTGCAGCGGTAAATGGTTCAATTCTAAATTCATCTTTGCTTGTGTATCAACAAACATTTCATTATGTATAAAACATCATTGTATAATAACGTAATCATGCTAATCATTTCCTAAAACATAAATACGACAAAAATCATTTCATAGAAGCATAAAAGCATGTAAACATCAAACACGAACATATAACTTATGTTAATCTAGCATTCATATATTCATGTCATTCACAAATCATTTAATCAAGATCCTGACATGCTTCTAGGCATTCAAGCAATGTAAACATCATATATTCAACATTAAAATTCAAATAATACTAGAGAGCAAGGTAATCACTTCTACCTCAATTGTAGGCTATCTTAAACCCTTGTGTTGTTATTCCAACTTGTTCCGAGTTTTCAAGATCTACGTTTTGAAAATATGATTTAATAATCATTTATGAATAGTACCTATGTACAGTACTGTATGTATGAACAGTACCGTATCTATGTATAGTATGTATCTGTGAACAGTGAATGTGAACAATACTAAATAGTAATAATGAACAATATCCCATGAATAGTACTATGTGAATAGTATTGTACTTGTGAATAGTGCCACAACCCACCTCACAAAGGTGACGTCATGACCGGCACATAATACCATATACGCTACACCTACGTATATAATACTATGTCAGCCTCTCACAGTTAATCCTATTCAATATCCCTACAGAAATTTTGACAGAGTCTCCCCTAAAATTTTGATATATCCCAAATAGAATTTCCACCTGATAAACAACATTATGATCCACAAACATACACAGGGTATCCCATATATCATTCACAAATCAAAACTATTTCCCACTCTCCTCTTAGTAAAAGTAACACTGATGTCTCTCTAGCTGATATTACATATACAGTGATAATTATAATTATACAAAAGTACAACTCATAAAACAGATAACCCACGCACATAACAAAACTGAAAGAGCTGTCTACTCTTCTTGCACTGGCCTTTTTCCTTTTCTATCGATTCTTGAAATGTTAAAAAATTGAGTGAGTTACAACATACCCAGTGAATATTCTTTATCTAAGGCATTTAGATGCATTTAAATAAACATGCAAATTGTCAAATTCAAATAAAACATTCAAATTCAGCATACTCATTTACAAAATACATAAATGCATTTAACATAGTGCCCATGCTAATTTAAAACAATCATGCACCTCCTTATCCTTCCATTTAAAACATTTATGCATCTCCTTATCCTTTCAGATCTAGAGTCAGTCTCACTTTTTGTTTGGCCTCAACAAAAGTAGACTGCAACTCTGATTTTTCCCATTTCCAACTCATTTTGAGGATTATCACATAGGGAAAGGCTGATACTTCTCATGGCTCAATCTCATAGGATTATCACATAAAGAAGTATTATTCCCCATGGCTCAGTCCGTCGAAATGATATCATATTTTAGATCTGCTCTTGCAAATCCAAAACACGTTGCCATGCAAATAAAATTTCATGAAAGCCAAATCAAATGAAATATATACTCATATCAATAACATGCTTACATTCAAACCATTTTTTTTTATCTACAATGCCTTATAAACAACAAAGATAAAGAAATACTCACTGAATACCAACACTAAATCCCGTTGGCACGTAGTTCACTCTCTGATAAATAACCAGCTTTTCCAACCTTTACTGTAAAATTCAATAATATATAATCCATCATTTCATATCATATCAGGTGCATCCATTCATGTTTAAGAAAAATCAGAAGTTTTAGACATAAAACATTTTTCTCCGAAATACCCATAAATAAATATTACTCACCAAAATTATTGTTAATCAATTTTTAGTATCCACTTCAACCTCTGTACTCAATTCACCAACATTATCCTATCAAAAATAATTTCAAAAACACCAATCAAATTCAAATTCATTTCTATAATCAATTTTTAATGTATTTATTTCTCATTTTTAATCATAGATGCACATTCGACCGCACGTAGTGATGCGCATTGGCTCGAATAATCTCAATAATCATAAAACTAATTTTCTTACTCAGATAGAATATTTTTACGACAGAAAATAATTTAATTATGCTTTTAAATCATATTTTTTGTAATTTTTTATATATTTTTCTTAAGAACCCCATTGCTCAATTGTTCACCAAAATTCCAATTGATATCCAAAATTCATAATTTTGATGTCGATGGGTACGTATTTTCATTATCTACATTTCTATAGGTCTCAATCAGAGTTTTATTTGGGTTTAACATACCCAAAAACCTATTCAAAAGTTATAAAACTTTGGATATTTATTTTAAAATCTACAGGATGAACGAACAAAATCTAACCACATATATGAGATCTACTTATCGCCAAGAGTGTTTTGGTATAATTTTTGTTGAGTTTTACTCACTGTAGAAAAACACCCAATTTTTGGGTACGGGTATAAAACACCAATTTTACTAAAAATTACACCGATAGGATTGTAGTACTCGGCTTACTTAACGTTTTTGTAATTAAAATTTGGAAAATTGACTTACCTACACTACGAATCTAGCGAAAAATCAGATTTTCCCCTATTTCATGCTTTTGCTCCTTTTTTTTCCTTTGGTGCGTTCTGGAAAGAAAGAAGATGAAATGCAAGGCAAATAAACAAAATAACCGCCCCACTTGCTTTATATATATATATGTCAATTTACCCAAATGCCCTTGATAACTTTTCAAAACTACAAAAGAGCCATGCTCTCGAAACCACCTTAAATTGTATCTTTTTTTATTTATTATTATTCCAAACCCATTTTCAACTCATGTAATTGCCCAAAATTTTTTTCACCACCAATATTAACCACATGAATCCAATTTATTTACCTCCACTTATATATGTATATATTATTATTATGCATATGGCAATTTCATTTTTTTAATATTTATATTTTAAATAAATAATTTAATCAAAATAATTTATACACGTAACGTGTATTTATAAAAAAATTGCACGATTAACATGTACGTCTATGCGTAATCCGTACAATACATGTATTTATACGCATTTACTTTTATTTGACATAATTTACTATTAAATTAAAATACGGAGTGTTACAAATAGTAAGTGATGTATACGTGAATAGTACTACGTACTAAATGAATATGTGACACCCCGAGCCCCCGGACCCGAACCCAAGTCCTCCTGCATGCGTCACGTGGGGCCTAGCGCATAGACAAGCGCTCCCTTCAGCTTATCTGCTGTGCATGCGGGACATTTCACCTCTCCGTGGGTCTGATCCGCCGGGAACCCGAGGTCGTCAACTTCTTTTCAACTCACTAAAATCGTTCTCAACTTCTTCAATCGAGAAAAACCATGTCGATCTTGATAAACATCCTACTAAGCCTATCGACGAATTTCATAACTCAGAAAAATAGTTTCAAACACTTTACCGGATTTTCACAGTAAATATTCATATTGGAAAACAAATTTCTGCAACAGAAACCATAAAACCACCAACCCATATGACAGGGTTTAAGTGAAACTAAACATACACATGATATTAACCTCTGAAGGCAACATTGCCAAAATCATCTCAAAACTATGATCAAAATTAGGCTCACAGAGCCAAAAGTCCCAACAACATTTGAAAATGTACAACAGTTCCAAAAGAAATATTTGGCCACACGGCCTGTTCAAAATGTATACATGATCTCTGAAAATTTAAACAAAAACAAAAGTACAAGTCCAACAGTGACCTCCCAGCGAGATCACCAAACAAACCCTGAATCAACGGTCAACTAGGGTACTTCACCTCTGCGAGTACCTGTAAAAGAAAATGGGGTGAGCTCGAGAGCCCAGTGGATCATTTCTACACATCACTAGCATTATATAAACCAAAAATCCAAAACATGCACACACTTTCATTACATTAATCGTTTCAAACAGTTATTTGTTTTGTTGTATCTTAAGACTGAAAGAATTATACTCCCGATGTCCCTCAGTGACAAGAAATCGATCCTAGCCAGTACCGTCTCGAGCTATGATACCGTTCATGACCTGTCACGTCGTCTAAGAATAGGCGCAATGGTGTACAGCCAATGCTCGCTCGTCCGAGGAAACTGTCAGCCCTCGCAGGAGGCTTCATTAAGAACACCAACGATGGGATCTGGAAGATGTCGTGCGGCAAAGCTGGCCACGTCCACGAGTCGTCGACAGATGCCACCATCGCCCCGGTACGTTGATTTATTAAATCTTAATTTAATATTCTTTAGTTTCAATAGATTTCATTCCATACCCAATCATCAATCAAGGTATCTAAATCATGTAGCAAATGACATAAATAACTAGACATTATGCCGCATATTCAAGCAAATACTGAAATCATTTAACCACACATTATGCTCAATCATCACTCAAAGCATCCAAGCATTTTACACACCCTAGCATGCATCTAACATCCTAGGCTACTCAAACATCATGCCTTGAACTTCAAGCCTACATAATACTAGTGAGCAAGAGAATCCCGCCCACCTGATAATAAGGAACGACCCTTGCGCCTACTCGCGAGGATCACGCTCAAAATCTACCATCTGAAATGATTAAACCTTTTCATTCAGTCCAAATCACCAAAAATCCTCCTTCAACAATAGTACAGAAAATCCCAAATTTTCATTTTTCCTCACAAAAATGCAAACTTACAGTCAACACGTTCCAAACTAAGAATAGAACACATTTAAAACTAACTACAACTTCAAAAGAGGAATAGGTTGAGTTTTATTACCTATCAACTGATTTGCACCTTTAGAAATCCTCTAGATAGGCAAATTTTCTCTGGATCCATCTAAAACTGCAATTGAATAGTTAAAATTTTTAGAATTCAGTTCTAAATCGATAAACTATCAATTTAGAAGAAAGATCCGAGCTCATAGGGTTCCAGATCATTTTATTTCATCAAAACCCTCAAAACCCTAGTTTTTGATACAGAATTTGAATGAATCGATAGGGTTGAAACTTAAATGATTAAGAGGTTCAGATTCCTACCTTAGACCTTTAGCTCCTCCTTGAATGAGCTATGGATCGTCTCTCTGAAACTCCGGATCGAGTCGAGAAGTTCTATGCGTGAAATGACGAATCATATGTTTGAAACTGTTTAAATTTCAAGCAATGACTGCGGTCAGCACTTTACGGACCGCGGTCACCATTGTGACCTAAGTTTTTCCCCAAAATTTGCACTGAGGACCGCGGTCTGCCTTTAGTGACCGTAGTCACCAGCGTGACATCTCGTTTTTTTCCATTTTTTTCAATGTTTTTCCCATTATCAAACATCCTCATTTATTTTATTTTCATACCGTACTATATAATAGTCATTGAAAACATGTTTTCACACATTTTTATATTTATTTCATAATTAAAATTTTTTTTTGAGTTATGTGCGTTTGAAAACTTTGAGGTATTACAATCTACCCCCTTAAAAGAAATTTTGTCCTTGAAATTTAAATAGAAAGTACCTGTATAATGTATCCAATCACTCATGCCTGGCAAAGAGATCTGGGTACTTCTTTTGCATCTCATTCTCTAACTCTCAGGTCGCCTCCTCCAGATTATGATGCCTCCACAAGACTTTAACTAGGGATATGTCCTTGGTCCTAAGACTCTGCACCTTACGATCAAGAATTCTGACAGTCGGCTCATTATAAGTACCATCATCTTGAAGTATGATATCTTCCCCATGGATAACATGAGAAGGATCTGGCTCGTACTTCCGAAGCATTGAAACATGGAACACATTATGCATTGAGGACAATCTGTTCGGCAAATCCATCTCATAAGTGCATGCATCGATCTGTCTAATGATATCAAACGGACCAATGTACCGTGGTGCTAGCTTCCCCTTCACTCCAAACCTTCAGATCCCTTTCTGTGGACTAACTCTTAAGAATATTCGATCACTTGGCTGGAACTCTAGGGGTTTCCTCCTTCTGTTAGCATAACTCTTCTATCTGCTCTGTGCTGTAGTTAGCCTCTTCTGGATTTGCTTCACTTGCAAGCTCATTTCCTCAATCAACTCGGGTCTAGTGAGTACCTGGTCTTCAAAATCTGCCCAACAAGATGGTGATCTACAGGGTCTGCCATAGAGTGCCTCATATGGAGCCATCCCAATGTTCGCTTGATAACTACTATTATATGCGAACTCAGCCAACGGTAGATGCATGCTCCAATTACCTCTGAAGTCCATGGCACATGCCCTAAGCATATCCTCAAGTATCTGAATGACCAACTGTCTGTGGGTGAAATGTCGTGCTCATGGTGAGTCTGCTTCCCAGTTGCTTCTGTAAGCTTTGCCAGAACTGAGACGTAAATCTAGCATATATGTCTGACACTATAGTCCTAGGAATCCCATGCAGTCTTACTATCTCTCGAACATATAGCTCACCCAG
>JAJIYU010010611.1:0-15963 GCA_030144865.1 Tinospora cordifolia | reverse complement strand
TGTTCTTTAAATCACTCATAGACATGAGATATTGAAAAATGGAATGTCAAGTGTGTGTCACTTGTAAAGTAGCACCGGCCCGACCCGCCGTTTGGTTTAGTCCACTGTCAAAAAAAACGGTGGATGGTCCAATGCTTAATGATACGGGGGTTGGGGTGTTACAGTTTCCCATGCAGGTGAATCAACTGGATGCCTCATTTTTCCATCTGTATTTTTTTTATTTTGATGCCATGTCAATTGTTTAGTTATTTCAACCACTCCATACATTCTTCGAAGTCTTAGAATTATTAAAAAATAACGCAACACTTTCTTAGGGACTTTTGTCCTTTTTTGAGTGTGCTTAGATTTCCATCTAGATGAACCACATTTGGGGCATAGATCTACATCATGTAGCTCATTTCTAAATAAACAATATTCATTAATACAAGCATGTATCTTCTCATACCCAAGATCAAATGCCTTTAGAAGTCTTTTTGTTGCATATAAAGAACTAAGAAGTGTATGATCAGATGGAAGCAAATCATCAACAATCTTAAGCAATTCATTAAACCCAGTTTCTAATAAACCATATAAAGCTTTTAGCTTGAATAAAACTATTGTTGCTGAAATTCTAGTATGTCCCAAGCAACTAGGATATAAAGGTGTTTCTGGCTCTTCAACTAAATGTGTGAGGTCTTTCTCTTCAATTTCATGCTCATTTTGTTTATCATGATCTTTTTGAATATATGCATGGTACTTGTACATTTTGTATGTATCATTCATGGGTATATCTTCAGAGACAAAACCACATGTTTCAAGCTTTTCTCCATGAAAAAACTAATTAGTATATGTAGGATCCATACCTTTTATGACTAAATGCTCATATACTAAATCATAATGGTGGCGATCCAAGTTCTTGCATTTTATACAAAGACACGATATTATGTCTATATTTCCTAAACTTGCACGTGCAAAATTGATAAAATTTTCAACATCGTGTCTATACTCTTGAGACAACCTAAAAAAATAAAAATTACTTAAATTTTGAATAATGCAACCAAGCAATAAATAATGCTATCTAATTTTAGATGTGAGAGTTAACCTTGAAATATGGACCCATTTTTTATCCATGTGTAGCTAAATATACCAATTCCTAAATAGAAGAACAAAAATAAGTCAATAGCAAAAATGAATAATAATAACCAAAGAAGAACAACAGTTACCAAACCCAGAAGCATAGATTTCATACCCAGCATAAGCAGAGATTTTATTCCCAAATGCCCAAAGAAGAACAATAATAGTTACAAGCAGATGATTGTGTTGATTCTGCAGCTATTCTGCAGCAATTCTACAAATAACGAATGAAGATTAACAGAAGAAAGACAAACAAAGAAGATCGATAAATTGAAATGCATAAAGAAGAAGACCAACCGTTGCAAGTAGAGATTTTGTTCCCAAATGTAGAAGCAGATATTTTGTTCCCAAATACCCAAAGAAGAAGAACAACAACAAATGAAGATTAACAGAAGAAAGATGAGCAGTGAAAATCGAAGAACTTAAATGTATAAAGAAGACGATCAAACAACAGTGACTCTAAAGAAGATGAATATTCCCGTGTCAATTTTTTTAGGGCAAGAACTATTTTTTTTTCTTTTTATATTTTCTTGTAGTATAATGTAAGAATAATATATGAATAATGCGAGTATAACAATTGTTCCATTGTTGATACAAAAATGTGGGCTTAACATATGAATAATGCAGGGATAACATGTGAATAAAATGCAACATAACATACGAATAAGATATGAATAATTATAGAATAATGTCAATAATGGCAGAGGTATAACATACATACAATTGGATAATGCGTTTATAATGGTATATTGCAAGAATAATAACTGAATAATACGGGTATAAAATTGTTAAGTTGCTTTAGTAAAAAATCTGGGGATAACATGTAAATAATGCAGGATAACATGTGAATAAAATTCGGTATAACATATGTATAATGTATGAATAATCATGAAATAATGTGAGTAGTGGTAATGCAAGAATAATATCTGAATAATGCGAGTATAAAAATTGTTTGATTGTTGATATAAAAATGCAGTATAATGTATACATAACATATAAATAATTATGGAATAATGCCAATAACATGGTAGAGGTATAACATTCCAATCTATGATTAATGCGTCAATAATGATATAATGCAAGAATAATAATTGAATAATATAGGTATAAAATGGTTTAGTTGCTTTGGTAAAAAATACGGGGATAACATGTGAATAAAATTCGGTATAACATATGTATAATGTATGAATAATCATAAAATAATGCAAGAATAATATCTAAATAATGCGAATATAAAAATTGTTCGATTGTTGATATAAAAATACGATATAACATATGTATAACATATGAATATTTATGGAATAATGCCAGAACCATGGTAGAGGTATAACATACCAACCTATGATTAATGTGTGAATAATGGTATAATGTAAGAATAATAACTGAATAATACAGGTATAAAATTGTTCGGTTGCTTTGGTAAAAAATGCGGGGATAACATGTGAATAATGCAGGGATAACATATGAATAAAATTTAGTATAATGTATGTATAACGTATGAATAATCATAAAATTATGCGAGTAATGGTATAATGCAAGAATGATATCTGAAGAATGTGAGTATAAAAATTTTTCGATTGTTGATATAAAAATGTGGTATAACGTATGCATAACATATGAATAATTATAGAACAATGTTAGTAACATGGTAGATGTATAACATACTAACCGATGATTTATGCGTCCATAATGGTATAATGCAAGAATAATATCTGAATAATGTGAGTATAAAAATTATTCGATCGTTGATACGAAAATGTGGTATAACATATGTATAACATATGAATAATTATGTAAGAATTTCACATTTTATTTTTCTTATAATGGTATAATAATGCGAGTATAAAAATTATTATTATTATTTTATTTATTTATTTATTTATTTTGCATAGTTAGTTAAATTATGTAAGAATTCCACATTTTAAACGTATTCTATCATATTTTATTAAAATAAATACAAAGATTCTTTTTTTTCTCTAATAATGCCAAATGATCTTGTTTATTACGTTGTGTCCTTAAATCATTACCTTTTAATATTTTATGGCAAGAAAATATTTATCACAAATGTTTTATTAAAGAGAATTTAGACTTAAATTTCATTTTTTGAGAAATAGTCTATTTCTTTATTAAAAAATTAGTTTTATCATGAAAAATTAATAATTTAGTACTTTTAACAATTATTTATGCATGATATACAAATAACATGAGATATATATATATATATATATATATATATATATATAGATATTTGTATGTAACATAGTATATATATATATGTAAATAATGTGACATATAAATATCTATATATCTATCTATCTATCTATCTCTCTCTCTCTCTCTCTCTCTCTCTCTCTCTCTCTCTCTCTCTCTCTCTCTCTCTCTCTGTATATATATATATATATGTATATATGCATGACATACAAATAACATGGTACTAGCTAACCCAATTATACATACAATTATATATGTGACATATATATATTACATACAATTATTTATATAATTGTTTATATATATGATGTAAGAAAACCATATGAATACAGCAGAAACAAAGGAACAACAATCAGAAACAGAGGAACAATAATTTTATAATTCCATTATTCTATTGTTATTTTAACATTATCCCACTATATATATATTATGTTACATTAATTTATTTTATTTGAAATTCCTACAAAATTCGTGAGTGTTACATAATTTAACATATATAAGTTCCTATTGTGCGTATATAATTTATTTTATAACACATGCATTATTATGAAATTATTCTCACATTATACCGCTATTTATGCACATTATACATGAATTATTCTTTTGTTATATCGGCATTATTCAATCAAAATTAAAGTATATATATTATAGATATATATATATGCCCGCATTATTCGTTTCTGAATATTTTTATCAAACAACCGAACAATTTTTATACTTAAATTATTCATGTATTATTCTCATATCATACCACTATTCACACATATTTTCTTGCTATTCAAATATTATACATATATTATCTGCTATTATACCCAAATTATTCATTAAGAAATACCGTACATATATTTTCTATATATATACTTGCGATTTAGTTTTTGATTCAGTTTTAGTCTATTTTAGTGCCATAATTACTTTGTCTTCTTCGTTTCATTTTTCAATTCAATTATTCATTTACTTGCGATTTCCACTGTTACAATGAAGAATGATTGTTCATCCTCTCCCAACAGGACGACCGTAAATGCTAAGAACCAGGTACATCACACTCTTCTGAATCTTGTATTCGTATTCGTCTGAATGTGATACTGAATGATTATGTGATTTGTTCAACTTTCTTTGAACTAAGATATTGTTCTCACATTATATACACATTTTTATTTTATTATACACTTTTTAACATGTTATTCCGATATTATACACCTGCAGGAATATCAATATATTGTTAAACCTGAAGATAGATACTCAGCCAAGGTTGGGTGTTGGATAAATTGCAGCAACAAGCACATGATGCATCATAAGCACTATGTTTATTGAAATTATATGATATGTATCTATATATGTTATTTTACCTTCCCATCATTCATTATTGACCTAGCAAGGCGTGCATTTTTTTGAGAGGAAAATTGGTGACTCTGGTGACTGCAACTGCTTTATATTGAAATGTTATTATGCTTAAATACAAATAATATGTACGTGTGTATATGATTCGCACTGGTTAATACAAAAATTAGGAAAATTTTATTAAATAAATAATTTGGAATATTTGGTTAAACTATGATTCACATGTTTAACTGCACTAATTATTTATGTATACTTTGCAAAATATATGTTAATTATTTAATTGGCATACTAAAACTATATTTTGCAAAGAATACATAAATAATCAGTGCAGTTAAACATGCTACTCATAGTTTAACCAAATATCCCAAATCATTCATTCAATAAAATTTTCCTAATTTTTTGTATTAAGCAGTGCGAATCATACACACATGTACATATTATTCGTATTAAAGCATAATAACATTACAATGTAAAACAGTTTGCACTCGCCAGAATCACCGATTTTCCTCTCAAAAAAATGCACGCCTCGCTGGAGTCAATAATGAATGATGGGAAGGTAAAATGACATATATAGATATATATCTTGATGCATCATGTGCTTGTTGTTGCAATCTATCCAACACTAGTTATATCTTGAATGCTTCAGAAAGTACCATTAGTGAGCAAAAATTCAGAAAGTACCATAAGAGATGCATGAAGAAATACTTTCGTGGTCTATTAGAGTATGAAGGATGGATGACTAATAGTTACTTTGCTGATTGGAGATCATGAAAATCAACTGACAACACTTGATGACAAGAAGAAAAGATTAGAGCAAGAAATCTATGATTTGCAAGGTTTAAAGTTTTTTTGTAACCTTAACCATATCTTTATGTGCTTGCCCCAAATTAGAGTAAAACCATAAATGAAATAAGTTGACGGTTTGTTCAATGCTTTAGATACTGCAATGTTTTTTTTTTCTTACAATATACAGGCTTGTATCTAGCATTTGATTTTTCTAGGTTAGTTTCTATTTTCAATGATTTTGACTTGTTTTACTAGTTTAATTATTCCATGTACAAACATCATGTGTCTTAGAGCATCCCCACTGAATGGTTGGATCCTGGATCTATAGCTTCCTTGGAATTTCCCAAGCTGATTTTTTTTCTGCCTGAATTTGTAGTCAATCCTTGGTAATTTGAGGGCCTTTTTGGAGCATGGATAAGGAAAATGCCAAAGTTGGGTCTTTTTACCAACTATTGACCTTTGTAAATACTGGAAAAAAAATCTTCTGTTGACGATTTATGTATATATATATATATATATATATATACACCATGTTATTTGTGTATCATGCATAAATATGGACAAGATTAATGTTATCTTGTCCATGGGAGGGAAAGTACAGCGCAATTCTTGAGTTAATAGGCTAACCTCAAGGGAAAGTATAGTATAATACTTTGGCTCTTATTCTTATTTTATTTATTTTAAATTAATCTAATTAAGTTCAATTTTTTGATGTAGATATATATTAAGTTGTTTTAACTGTTACAGTTGCTCTTTAGCTCTTCTTCTTATTTTTTTTAAAAAACATTAATCTACTTAAGTTCATTTTTTTATGTAGGTATATATAAAGATTGGAAAAATGGGGAGCTTGAGTTTATATGCTTAGATTGTGTACCAAGATGAGACGTGATGGTTCTTCAAGAAGATTTTTTGCTTATAGAACTTTTTATTTTTGTTTATTAGAATTAATAACGATAAGTAGCGCGAATAATAATTACACTTTTTGATGGATTGTATATATGTTTGGCACCATGAAATTTTTTATTCTTAAGTGATACGAATAATGCGCGCATATATATATATATATACTTTAATTTTGACTGAATAATGCGTGTATAACAAAAGAATAATTCATGTATAATGTGCGTCAATAGCGGTATCATGTGAGAATAATTTCATAATAATGCGGAGACAAACGAATAATGCACACATATATGTATACATAAAATTTATGTACCTTATATATGATTAACTAATGCAAGTATAACAAATGAATAATTTATGTATAATGCGTCTGAATAGCAGTGTAATATTTAAATAATTTCATAATAATACGGGGACAAACGAATAATGTGTGCATATATATATACCTTATTTATGACTGATTAATGCAAGTATAACAAACGAATAATTCATGTATAATGCGTCTAAATAGTGGTATAATGTTAGAATAATTTCATAATAATGCGAGGATAAACGAATAATGCATGCATATAATTTCGTAAGATATGTTGACCAATAGAACAATTTTTATATGTGCATTATTCAATTGTTACCACTATATATTTATACGTGCATTATTCGATTTTTATACCTACATTATACGACATTTCCTGGGTTATATATACAATTATTCACGCATTATTCGATTGTTATCGCTAGATTTTATACGTGCATTATTCGATCTTTATCGCTACATTATACAACATTTCACGGGTTATTTATACCATTATTCACCCATTATTCGATCGTTATCGCTAGATTTTTATACACGCATTATTCGATATTTATCCCTACATTATACTACATTTTACTCATTATATATATACCATCATTCACAAATTAATTATTCGATTGTTTTCACTAGATTTTTATACGCATATTATTCAATATTTATTCCTACATTATATCACATTTCACGTGTTATATATGTCATATATATTATTCATGCTATATGCGATTGATATCCCTATATTTTTAAACGTGCATTATTCTAGCGTTATACCTACATTATACCACTATTCACAGGTTGTACCATTATTAATGCATTATTCTATCTTTATCCCTACATCTTTATATGCACATTATTCGATAGTGCCTACATTATACCGCCATTCACGGGTTATACTATTATTCATGCATTAGTGGTATTATATAGGTATAACATATATATGAATAACGTATGTATATAATGTAATACGTTTACAATGGTCGAATAAACGTTGTTATAGACGGCTATAGACAATGTTCACAAATGAATGTTGTAATAACGTACGTTCTTTTAACAACAGTTGACTAACGAACATTGTAGAAGGTGTCATTCAACAACGAGCAACTACGATTGTTGTAATAACATAGAACAACGTCCGTCTGCTCGTTTTAATGGCCTTTTCAACAACATTCCCATGGTAAACATTGTTGTACACCTTTTGCATAAGATATTTGACAACAAACATTTTATGAAAGTTGTTGTATGCCTTCTATTACAATGGTCATTGATGCACGTTGTCGAATTGACGTTGTTGCATCATCAATTTCTTATGGTGAAGGCCTTTTCTGAAAATATCTAGAACAAAGATTGATGTACATAGTTGTGCACTTACTATGAACTTGATGGTGAAATTATTAAATTTAATATTTATGATGCAATGAGATATCCTAGTGATGTGTCGTATGTTTTTGTTATGGATACCATTGACCCTTTGACACAAGAATTTCTTGAGTTGGAAAATGAAGATGATCTAAAGGTTGTTCTTAACAACAACCTTACAGTTAACAAGCCAAAACACTTCAAAAATGATTTTGAGATTGATTCCAAATTACAGGACACCATTTTCAGTTGGAGTCATTAAAGCCCATTAGAGTTAATGTTACAAATCTTGAACTAACCAATCTCATGAAAAGCTTTTCCCTTCTATTTTATAGGCACCAAATTTGGAATTAAAATCATTTTTGGATCACTTGAAGTATGTATTTTTAGGGGACACTGAGACTCTCCCAGTGATAATCTCAAACAAACTCTCAACTTTAGAAGAAGAAAAGTTGATTCGAGTGCTAAGAGAATTTAAGGAAGCCATGGGTTGGACCATAGCCAACATCAAAGGCTTAAGTCCATCCATGTGTATGCATAGAATCTTGATAGAAGATGGTTGCAAACCTTTAAGGGAATCCTAGTGAAGACTAAATCCACCCATGATAAAGGTGGTAAAAAAGGAAATTCTAAAAATTCATGATGCAGGTATGATTTGTCCAATATCTGATAGCAAGTAGGTGAGTCCTGTCCATGTTGTTTCCAAAAAAAAAAAATAGGTATAACTATAATAAAAAAATCTTGAAGGATAATTAATTCCTAGTTGTGTTCAAAATGGACGGAGGGTTTGCCTTGATTATAGGTAGTTGAACATTGCAACTGGAAAAGATCATTTTCCACTTCCTTTTATAGATCAGATGTTAGAAAGATTAGCAAGTCATCTTTTGTTGTAATGATGGTTATTCGGGTATTTATCAAATCCCAGTTGCATCGGAGGACCAAGAAAAAACCACTTTTACGTGCCCTTTTGGAACTTTTGCAGACATCGAATGTCTTTTGGACTTTGCATTGCCCTTGGTACTTTTCAAAGGTGTAAGGTAAGAATAATTTTAGATTATGTGGAAAAAGTTAATAAAGTTTTCATGGATGATTTCATCGTTTATGGAAATTCTTTTGATGAATGCTTAAGTAACCTAACCAAAGTAGTTGGAAGATGCAAAGAAAAAAAAATCTGGTTTGAAACTATGAAAAATGTCACTTCATGGTTGATCAAGAACTTATTGTATCCTCTAGGGGAATTGAACTAGATAAGGCAAAAATTGATGTGATTAAATCTTTACATTACCCCGTGAGTGTGTGGTAAGTCCCTTTTTTTCTTGGGCATGTAGGTTTTTATCGTCGCTTTATCAAGGATTTTTCAAATATTGCTCAACCCTTATGTTGACTATTGCAAAAAGAAACGACATTTGAATTTGATCATGCATGCAAGAAAATTTCAACAAGCTAAAAGAGTTGTTGACCCCTGTTTCATAATTCAACCTCCAAATTGGAATCTTTCCTTTGAAATTATATATGATGCGAGTAATCATGTTGTTTGAGCTGTATTTGGGCAAAAAGTTGGGAACGTTTCTCACATGATTTACTGTCCTCAAGGATATTGGATGATGCCCAAAGGAACTACACGGCAACAGAAAAAGAGCTTTTGGCCATTGTTTTTGCCTTAGAAAAATTTTGCCCTTATTTGCTTGTATCTAAAGTGATTGTTTATTCTGATCATGTAGCTCTCAAATATCTTCTTTCCAAGAAAGAAGCTAAACCAAGATTGATTCAGTGGATCCTCCTTTTACAAGAATTTGATTTGACAATTCATGACAAGAAAGGAACAAAAAACTTAGTAGCGGATCAAGTCAGTAGATTAGTCACAAATGAAGCCCCATTGCCTTTAAACGAAAGCTTTTCAGATGAACACCTCTTTTCCATACAAGCAGCAACACCATGGTATGCTGATATAGCTAATTACTTGGTCACAAAAACCTTGCCAGATGATTTATCTAGAGCTCAAAAAGATAAAATAAAGAATGATGCTAAATACTATGTCTGAGATGAACCTTATCTATGAAAATTCTATTTTGATCAAGTCATTCTTAGGTGCACTCCTGAACATGAAACTCATTCAATTTTAAGCTTTTGTCATTCATACGCTTGTAGAGGACATTTTGGCCCTAAAAGGACAGCTCATAATGTAATACCCCAAAAATTTGTACCAAAATTTGATAAATTTAATTAAATAAAATAAATTGAGAAAAATCAACTTCGAGAATTTTACGAAAATTTTGGTGCAATAGAGGTGTATTTCAACATATAAAATGGTAGGCAAAAATGAAAAAATATTTTGCACCAGGCTCTGTGTAAGTGTTTTCACTACCGTGGTAACGTAGCGTTTTGTGCAAAAATAAAAAATGGTCGCAATGAATGACTACTAGGGTAATGCGACAAAATTTTCAAAAAAGAAAAAAATATAAACTTGTGCGAGAAAAGCACCCAAAAACCCTAAAACACAACTTACTAATTCTTGTGTGTGGGGAGCATGAAAAATAGTCTTTATGAAATATGTGCATAAGCTAATGTTACTCAGGAAGTCCCAAGGATTTGGAAAGAAAAAAAGGAAAGAGAGATTAATGTGACACATGCGCCTGCCTCTCAGGTGGCCCAAGGAAAGAAAAATTGTCAGATGATGTGGGCCCAAGGAC
The DNA here is from genome assembly GCA_030144865.1 of Tinospora cordifolia. Classification (NCBI taxonomy): domain Eukaryota; kingdom Viridiplantae; phylum Streptophyta; class Magnoliopsida; order Ranunculales; family Menispermaceae; genus Tinospora; species Tinospora cordifolia. The sequence continues at coordinate 5,256 of JAJIYU010010611.1, read as the reverse complement.
AAGAGACGGGGTGTTATATTTTAAGTCTGAATGATAATTGACAAATAATTGAACTGTCTAAATAGTCTAAAATTTTGATAAGTATTTACATGTGTAATAACCCAACAAACAAATACAAAGCGAAAAACCAAACAAATAACCAAAAAAAAGGTTTGGACAAAGATTGCGGTCCTCAAAAGGAGGATCTCATTCTTGTCATTTGAGGCACAAAATTGCAAGACTGCGGTCCTGCGTCTAACAATTGTAGTCTGTGAGGACCATGGTCTTGCGACTCCAAAAATTTAGGAAATTGCTCAGACTTGCGACTGCAGTCCCAAGATCGCAGTCTTGCAATCAAGGCATAGTTGAGACTGCGGTCCTACGATTGGAAATCAAAAAGGGAAGTTTGAGGGACTACATAAACCCTAACTGGGCGATTGACATTATATATACATATGCGTAGGAACCCTAATCACTTGGACTCACTCACAACCGTAGTTGCTCACCTTTGTCTTCACAAGAAAACCCTAGTTGCTCGTGCTCACAGAGAACCCTAGCCGCCATTATCAAATATTTTGCTCCCATGCGCAGCTTCAGTTGGAATTGGTACTATACATCCCTCTAATAACAGTCTGTGGAGTGTGAGGGAGGAAAAAATGCTCCAGTTGCTGGGAAATTGAATTGTAATAGGTTTTCAAGCAATAATACTAAGGCAATGCATCTGTTTCATGAAGCATAACAGTTTACACTCACTATTCCTTGGTTCTTAAGATTTGGCACACTGCTTTGACGCAACAGTAATGTTGAAATCATCCAGATCATCCATCAAAGAACTAAAAGGCGTTCTTGGTGGGAACGAAAGGAACATCGAGGTATAATTAACTGCTGCTTATTAGGCTTCATGTTTTGAATGTTTAGATCCAATGAACACAGTAATACGCCATTTTGTTCGAAACCTATAGCAGTTTAACATTTTCTTAGTAATAATCGTTCTTCTTGATATAATAGTGCACAGAAGGTGTGAAAGTGATCCAAAAGGGCTATTGGAGGTGGAATGACTAATGGAGAGGTATAAAGCAATTTTAACCATTGATATAATTAGTTTTAAATCATAAACTTGGTATATTGAAGTTTCAGACACAAGGAAAATAGGAAACGCACCTAGAATGCGATTCCCATATTATTACGTGACTATCACAGTGCTGCACATAACACACTACGAGAATAACCTCACATTACCACGGTGACATTGGGAGTACTGCAGTAAATGATAAACAATTCATTTATTAGACTTTTTGCGCATGGACTTTTAACTACGATACTAAAAGTCATTAGAGTTACAATTTGGAATATTAAAAACATGATAAATACCGAAAAATGCTCAATAACTTCTTAAGGTTAAATATTTCGAGCCATTGAGGTAGGAGTTAGAATGTCAGGAGAAAAATATCAGGTGGAAATGGCTACCTTAAACTCTTCAGTATTATTTTGGTTTGAATATTGAACATGATTGTGTGTTTATTATTTATTATGTTTAGAAGCATGCTACGAATGTGTGTAACTCTTATGAATGCTTGTTTGTCTTTTATGTGGGTTTATAGCATGCCATACCTTGTACGAATGTTCAATACAGTTTATAATCTATGTTATGCATGCCATGTGATGAATAGTATGATTAATGTGATTACGAGCACGATAACTTGTCTATCTATATCCATTGGTATTTATATTGGATATTTGAAATGTGGATATGATTGTGGTCACTAATATAAGATGATTAAGTGAAAGAAGCACGTATAGGCACGGTGATGAGGATGCTGTGGTTAGGTTGGGCATCATCGTGGGTACTCCTAGCCCTAGGTGGGTCCTTGATTGAAATTAAACTGAGAGGCTAAGTGAGACTTAACTCCTTGGTTTGATGATCGAGTGAGACATCAACCCAGAGATAGGGTTCTGAGTGTGTAACGGGCCTTTGGGCATTACATTGAATACTTTGAACCTAAGTTGGAATGTCGAGGAAGAAAACCTTTCAGTCTTAACGTTAACTTAAACAATTGAATCGTTGAAACTCCTAATGCTTTATAAGTGCTTGCATGTTTATATTTTGACTATTATAATGCTCGAGATGTTTGGTGTAAGATCCATTGGGCTCATGAGGTCACCGTCACTAATTTTTTTTAGGAAATCTTTGAAGACACTTGGGCTTGGTTTTTGTTTGTATATCCTTATTCCATATTCTACAGAACTCCCATTTTGTAGCTGTTGCAGTGCTCCTTATTTATGTGGCAGCCATAAATGTCTTAATCATATTTGTTGTGATGTTCATGAATGGTTTAGAATATTATAATGATTTCCACCTCTGGACCATTGGGGATGGGGTCACTTTATTAGTTTGTACAAGTATTTTTGTTTCACTAATTGCTACTATCTTAGATACGTCATGGTATGGAATTCTTTGGGCTGCAAGATCAAACTAGATTATAGAGCAGGATTTGATAAACAATGGTCAACAAATTGGGATTCATTTATCAACAGATTTTTTTCTTCCATTTGAACTTATTTTTATAATTCTTTTAGTTGCCTTGATAGGTGTGAATGCTATGGCTCATCAATAATAAATACAATAAAAAACTTAAAGAAAAGACTTATAAACCCAAATCAAATAAAACAAGATTTTGTCCTATTCCATTAATGACAAGTGAGGAGTTGCATTTTTGTAGTCATGATACACCTCACCGTTGAGGTCAACTAGGAAATGAAATTTATCATTAATTCAGTGAAATTGGGTGAAAAAATGAAACTAGACTCATTTTAGGGCTAATTTTGGCAGGTTCCAAAACTATCATTTAGTGACCTGTAGGGACCCCAAAGAATCTAAAACAAAGTAAGGTGATATGAATCAACTAATTTGACAAAATATCCAAAAATTAGAACAATTGGTCAAGGTTAGGGTTTTCATTTGCCAAACGCACTTCAGGGGCTCCAAATTTGGAAAGAATTTGCATTTAAGGTACTTTGGGGAATTGAAATGACGCGAAACGAAACGGAATGACATGAACTAACAAAATGAATGACATATCTAATAATCAGGACAATTGGCTAAGATTTGGAATTCCATTTGCTTAGTAACCTCAGTGGGACTTAAATAAGAAAAGTTTTTAAGGGAAAATCACCTTGGGTCAAACCATACCTTAAAATTTGCATTAGGTTCATGTGATTCCAAAACTATAGGTTATAAATCATAATTCCTCGTAAATAAGGAGATATTGATTTTTATTTAATTTTAGTGAACCCATGAAGTCAGGGCCACCTCAAGCATGTGCAAGTCACATGGGTGGAACACCATGATGATGTACACGCTCACCATACTCAACCTCGATGGGAGGTTTCCATTATTTGAAACCATGAATAATGATCCCATTGCCAAGTAAATGATCAAGTATGCCCATAACTATAGAAACCATGAAGAATGATTTCATGTGCCAAGATAAATGATTATGTATACTAAGGTTACATACAAAAAACATCTTATATGTGTGTGTGTGAGCACACATGTGACAAATCCAAGATAGAAGTTTAATGGAGAGTGGCTGATTTAAAGAGATATAGAAAGATTCCTTCCCCTAAGAAAATTCAAAAAATATAAACTTACCTCATGCTCACATGTGGAGCCAAAAAGGGAGAGAATTCAGAGAAAATAACAAACATTCCAAAGCTTTGTTTTTGTGTGCCCATATTAGAAACTTATTTGATTTCATGAATCACAACAGATTAGAATGTTTCCCTACTAATAGAAGACATCCAAGAGAGATTATAATGTATTCCAAACCTTTAATTGTGTTCACACACATAACAGAAACAACTAAGGTTCAAAGGTTTTGCTCACACTAGGATTGGAAACCTTAGTAGTCCCACTTGCCCAACCATGAGCTCACTTGCCCAAACCTTGAGATTCACTTGCCCAAATCAATGCAAAATGTTCTCATTGTGTATGGAAAGATTTCCATTATGTGTGATGTCCAAACCGTCCCCATGGTGCTCAAGAATAATTATATAAACCCCCTCTTGCTAACATTTATCTCATCTCAAAGCAAAGAGTTGACACTTCCCTCTTTGCTTATTTTTGTCCTCTTCTTGGCATATTTTCTCACTTCTCTTTTTCTCTCTTGTGTGAGAAGTTCTGATTTCAGTATTTTAGAGAGTTGTTTTTGTTGGTGGTTAAAAGTTATTCAAGTTATAAAAGTTGTAGATAAGGGGAACCTTTGTTGGATTCAACAAAAAACTCGGATTAAGGTGGACAGGATTTCTAGAACTTCTACTTTGCTAGTTCAAGTCTTTAGTATATTCATGCATTTTTCTTCTTAGTTTTCAGCATGTTTATATTTTCGTTTGAAGAATGTTTGATGAAGTTTTATTTTCAGTTTAACATGTTTTCATGTTTTAATTCATACATGATAGCATAACATATTTAGAAACCATGCTTAGGCTTATTTTTGAATTTTCAAACATGCCATGTATGTTTTCCATGTTTTCTTGATTATTTAAATTCTGATATCAACTATTACGATTTAGTATCATAGTCATTTGAATTTAAAATAGAAAGTGAAAATAAGAACCACTTATCTTATAGTAGTTTAAGTGATGCTATGGGTGTTTTTTGCATATACTTAGTGTATATGAGTAACATTTCTAAGCATGGCTGTGCTTTAAAATACTTGGAATGTGGACATGTGATCCTTATTTTCAATGGAATGTAACAAGATGAATTGTCATTCAATCTCAAAATAGGAGTATTTTAATGAAGAACATCAAGGGTTTAAAACCCCTTTTGGTCAAATATACAACTCTAACAAGAAATTGTTTGAAACATTTAATGATAGTAAGGAATTGAAATTGGATGTACTTTTGATTTGAATTAGTAAATTAGTAGTTTGATGAGTGATCCACTGGGCTATGTGCTCACTCATCTCTTTTTAACATTTTCAAAAAATTGAATATAATGACAATAAAAATTTGATAGTAGCTATGTTTAGAAAGCTTCTATTTTCCTTTATTCAATTTAAGGGCATGTTACCAAGTTTTGTTTTGTTAGATTTTCGCTAAATTTTTATTTTTAATTAAAGACTTATGTACTCAAGTTTATAACTAAATTTAAGAATTTAAGTTTGTAATCACCCTAAGACTTGTAATACGTCCACGTCAACATGAATTTTTAAAAATTCAAAATAAATATAAAAATGAGTGGAAACTTGTTTTTAATTATCATTATATGATATA
>JAJIYU010010610.1:0-15924 GCA_030144865.1 Tinospora cordifolia | reverse complement strand
TGAGAAGAGAGACGCAGGTAGAGAGTGAGAGACGTAGAAAGACAGAGAGGAAGGGAGCAGAGAGAGAGAGAGAGAGAAGGACGCAAAAAGAGAGAGAGGGAGAGGGAGAGAGCCGAGAAAAAGGGAGAAGAGATGCACAGTGAAATGGAGAGACTTGCCAAAATCGCTCACCAAAGAACACATCGGAGTTGCTCGCTAGAGTGTCGAAGATGATCGCCGAAGTCTCAGGGATGATCATCGGAGCTAGTTTGAGTCGTTTGACTTGAAGAGGTTTGAGCACGAATTTATTAGATTTAGGTTAAAATTAAAAAAATAATTAATTAATTAAAAGCCCTCCTTTTTTTTAGCGCCCCCCCCAAGGACCTAGGCGGTGACCTAGGCGTTAAGGGGCCTGGACGCCTAGGCGACACCTTGAAAACACTGCATTGTACATGTTGCAAAGAAAGTCGTTAGGACAATACATATCTCCAAAATGTTGCATCCTATGCAAGCAAGCGGGCAAAAGTGCAGAGCACATCTTTGTACCACATGAAACATCCCAAGAGGATTTGGGCCAAATGGACAGATTTCTCAGGCAATTTAATAGTAGTCCCTTCCTCAATATTGCCTCCCACTAGCTCAGATATTAGGTACATCAAAAGAGGTGGAAGGAGTAGCAATGCTCGCAAAAATGGCTACTTGATGAGGACTATGGTTGGAACAAAACAACAAGGTCTTTATTGATAAAGAAAAAGGCATCAATTAAATTTGGGAAAATATATCTATGATAGCAAGCTCTTGGACATGGATTTCAAAATGGAACAATGGATACTCAATCATGGACTGGTTAATGGGTTGGGATGAATGTTTACACAAATAACAAGCGGGTGTGGGAGTATTTAAGAAACTCCAAATGCAACAACATTGTAAACATCTCATTAAGGAATAAAATTCTTGTTTGTTTCTTGTTCAGAAAATATCTTGAAGCTACAAAAGAAGTTGAAAGGGTGTTTTCCTTCAATTCATATGTTCAGCATATGTTCAACATAAAATGAAAGATTTACAAATGTGGGTCTTTACATGAGATATCAATTCCATCCATAAGGGAGACCAAAAAAATTTGCTACTAAAATGCACCATATCATAAATAAGTCAAGTTGAGATGACTTAAAAGGGAAAAAAAATGAAGTAAATCTGATTATGAGTTTTTTTTTTTTTTTTTTTGAAAAGAAACTATATATTAGTAATAATTTAAGATTCTACCAGATGAGCTATCTAGACAGAAGATTACAAAATATTTCAAAGTTTGAATAATATTCTGCCAGTTATGTAGCTAATCCCCAAAGTTATACACCTTTCCTAGTCTAGATGTAGATATCCACATAGAGAACAAAATTATAGACCTCTCCTATATCATCCCAACTAATTTGGCTTTATCAATAAAAAGACTAGCGTTCTGTTCTTCCCATACGCTATACCATATTGCAAACAAAATTGTTCTCCAATATTTTTTTTTATTATTCATGGAGAAACATTGTCTGAAACCTTGAAAAAGTCCAACGTAGAGGGGGGTATGATGTTCTAACACTACTGCTGCCACTTCTTCCATACATTCCACAAAACTGTGCATTGTCCGATTGCATTTTGTATTGTCTCAGCATTGTTCCTGCACAAACAGCACATAGAAGGATTCAATACATGATTGGGAAGCGTCTTTTGTAAATTTCTGCACTGTTTAGTTTGTTTAAACTAATGAGCCAAACTAGGATTTTGGCTGTCATAGGGGTCAATGTCATCCAAATAAATTCTGCACTAGGGAAAGTCTGATTTTGAGCCCCAGCTACCAGGTTGGACATGAAAGATTTGACAGAAAACCTGCCTGCATCTTGTGTCCCCAGTCCACACTGGTTTGTCTTCCTCTGGCAATGACTGTACATCGTTCAAAATGTTCAATAGTTCAGTTATCTCCCCACATGGCTGTCCCCAATGCACGGTGATCTTAAGCTGCTTTTATTGTTAAGGTCTACTTCTCTTCCTTGAGCCTTTTGATCCATGAATGCTTCTAATGACCTTTGCCCACAACATCCTTGCTACATCCTCATACGCTAAAGCCACTTTCCTCTTAACACCATATTTCTAACTATCAGATTTCCTACTCCCAACCCTCCATGCTTCATGTCCTTACAAACTCAGTCCACTTTGCCAGACTTTGTCCTTTCTTTTTCTCTTCTTGTTTCCAAAGAAAGCCCCTCATTGATTATTCAATGAGCACCAATACCTTTTTGAGCATCCTAAATGTTGATAGAAAATCTGTAGGAATGGCTTCCAGGACAGTTTTCAACTACAAAAGTTCCCCCCCTCCGCCCTCCCCCCAAGACAAATAACTTCTTTTTCACTCTTCCACTCTCCTTTTTATTGTTTGAATTACCGAATCCCAGATATCAGTCTTATTGGGGTTACCCACAAGCAATAGACCCAAGTATTGCATCGAACATTTTTTGGTAGAGACATTGAGCTTAGTAGCCAAGATGCTCACTTCAGTGGTATGTATGTTTATCCCCAACAGTTGACTCTTGCTTCTGTTGATCGATAATCCTATCAAGAATAAAAATGTGTGAAGGGCATCTATAGCAGCTTTTATGTCCTCTTCTCTAATATTCATGAAAATTAGACAATCATCCACAAATAGAAGACGTGTGAGATGAATTTTATCCCTCCCCCCCCGCCCCCCTCCCTCTTCATTCCTTCCAATTTCTTGACCTCTACTCCCTTTTTGAATACCCTAGTAAGGGCATCCACCACCAATGTATATAGAAAGGGGGTCCCCCTGCCACGGTCCTTTACGCCCATTGAATTTCCCTCTTAGTCTTCCATTGAAAAGAATTGAGTAATTTATTAAATTCAAACTCGCTCTTATCCATTTTCTCTACTACGGGCCAAAACCTTTTCTTTCCATGACAAAATTTGGAAGTCTCATCTAGCAGATTCATATGTTTTTGCAAAGTCCACCTTCCATAATAAGCCTTCCTTGCCACTTACTTTATAGTCCTCCATTGTCTCATTGGCAATTACAATAGCATCTAATATTTGTCTATCTTTGATGAAAGTCATTTATTTTTCAATCACTATTTTAGGCAAGATCGTTCGCAGTCTATTTGCTTACATTTTAGCAATAATTTTGTAAATGCTTGTAGTTAGGCTAATCAACCGAAAGTCATCCACCTTGATAGAATTGATCTTTTTTGGGATTATGCATATGTATGTTTCATTGACCCTCTTGTTTACAATGGAATGTCTATAGAACTCATGCATACGGGTGAATATGTCATACTTGAATGTGTCTCATTCCTTCTAAAAGAATGTCATTATGAATCCATCTGAGCCAGAGGCCTTCCCCTCATCACAACTAAAGATTGCTTCTATAATTTCCTCTTCTTCAAAAGCTCTCTCTAGCCACATCTTGTCTTCTTTTGTGATGCCCTGCCATGCCAAACCTTCCACCCCCCAATTGACAATATTCTTCTTTTGGAAAAGCTGTGCAAAGTGCTTTATGATCATGTGCTGGATTTATGCTTTTGTCTCCACCATTGTTCCATTTGCATCCTCCATTTTACTTATGGTGGCTCGTGATTTCCTTAGGGAGAGCATTCTATTGAAATACTTAAAGTTTACATCCCATTTCCTTTTGGCTCGTTGTCTTGTCCCCCTTTCTATTCTGCATTCCAAGGAATGTATTCCTCGATTATCTTTTTCCTCCTACCCAAGCCTACAAGCTCCTTCAGCAGCTCGTCTTTTCTAGATTCTTCAATTTCCTTTTGTCCTTTGCTCCAGCTTCAAAGTCTTTATTCAAGCCTTTTTAGTTTCATCATGAGTTCATAGCCTTCCCATCCTCTAATCTAGTTGTATGCCCACTCTTGTTGCACCATATCTTTGAAGGTTGGGTTATGGATCCAATCATTTTCAAATCTTAAAGGGGAAGGGCCCCATTTTGTCTCCACAGTATCCAGGATGAGTGGCCAGTGGTCTGAGGTTATACGTTTTATTCCCCATATTTTTTGATGACTAAATTTCTCCCCAAATTCCCCATTACACAGAAACCTATCCAATTTGGACATGACAGGAGGGTCTCGTCCGTTACTCCACGTGTACCTCACATTTTTCAAGTCCAGTTCCTACAGATTAAGGTCCTAGATCCAATCATATAACTTCCACATGGTGTTGGTTGTGTGTGTGTACCATTAAGTTTTTCCTCCATCTTTCTCACCATATTGAATCTCCACCAATGCACCACGAACCATGGATAATCTCTAGATTTTGCAGCCATCTCCTCCACAAAAGCTTCCTTCCTTGAGCTTTGCATGGCCCATATACAGCCAAAAACCACCAATTAGGCAATTCTCCTCCCTTAATCCTAATTGTCAGCAAGAATTGACCTCCACATCTATCCATTATTTTCAGGTTCCTTATTTCCCACATTATAATTATTCCTCCAGCAATGTCGTCTGCCGGTAGCTCGACCCATTCCACATATCGCCTTTTCCATAATTCTGAAATCAAACATCAGTCAATCGAGTGTCTTCTGATTTCATGAAGCGTAATTATGTTCACCTTCGCAGCACAGATTGTCTTCCTAATCTTTCTTCTTTTGGACGCAAAACCACACCCCCTCATATTCCAACTGAATATCTTCATAATAACGGAAACATCCTTACCTTGCTCTTCCACATCGTCTAGTTTACTTTGATAAATTATTCTTCAATCGGTAACAGGAAGTTTCGAGCTCTCTCTTGTTCCTATTCTTGAGTCACTTGGGTCGTCTCAAGATACTCTCGCTGGCAAATCATTTGATTATCGCCCTTGTGGATCATGTGTTTGAGCATTGCACCCCCTTACCATCTTTTTTTTTTTTTTTGAAATAGAAACATATATTAATAATAATAGGATAAGTACAAAATTCCGGATGAGATATCCGGTCTTTACAATCCAGTACAACTTTTAAAAGTCTATAAAATACTTTTTCCTTTTTCTACCCATTCATCAAATGAGTACCCTAGACCTAGCTTTGTACAATGAATCCAAGTAGCAAAAAGATTGTTAGACCGCTCCCAAACCATCCTTTCTGTCTTGGCCTTGTTGGAGAAGATTCTTTGGTTCCTTTCTTCCCAAATAGCATACCACACTGCCGCTAGAACTGCCTTTCTGTAAGGCTTTAGAGTTGACAGGATATTGTTTTCTGGAAACTGAAGCAGATTTTCTCTTGATGGTGATACAAAACTGTTATTAACTTTGTTCCATTCCCTCCACATATATTTCACTAAATCACATTCAGCAAGTAGGTGGACAGTCGATTCCTCGCTCCTCCTGCACATATGACAAATAGACGGATTAAGAGTATGATTTGGCCATCTCTTCTGAATATTTTCTGTTGTCTGCAGCTTGTTTAGGCTGACAATCCACATGAGAACCCACACTTTCAGAGGAATTTTCATGCTCCATATAAAATTTGTTGTGGCATTGTTATGGTTTACTGCTTGTCCGTCAATACCCTCCAGCAAGGATCGCACTGAGAAGTTCCTGCTGGTGTCTTTTATCCAAATCGGCCTATCCTCCTCATCCATATTGCTGAAATGGAAGTTTTGAAGAGAGTTCAGCAAGCCTCCCAGTTCTTCCACATAGTCCTCACCTATATTACTGGTTATATGGAGGTTCCACTCCCATTGAATCCTTCCATCCACATTGTTGCTATTACAGAAATCGCGGACTACCCCTTCCTTATTCTGGGATATTCTATACATATTAGGAAAACTGTCTTTTAGCTTATTGTGCCCACACCATTTATCCTCCAGAATTTAACCACGTCTACCTTCCCAATTTTCCACAAAATGTGAGGTTCCAAATATTTATATAGTTTGTGTATATCTTTCCAAGGGGACCTGTGACTCACTTTCTGGCTCACCCCCGCTTTCCTCTCATATCCTTCCGACCCATGTATGCTTCAATTATCTGGGCCCACATAGCATTCGAATTTTCCAACATCCTCCAAATCCACTTTCCCCTTAATGCCATATTCCGCCTTATTAGATCTCCTACTCCTAAGCATCCTTCTTTTATCTGTTTATTTACTTGCTTCCAGCGGACCAAATTCTGCCCTTTATCAGAATCTTCGTGTCTCCATAGAAAATCTCGCATCCTTCTTTCTATATTCTTTGCCACAGCTTTTGGAATTCTAAAAACAGATAAGAAGTAGGTCGGAAGGGCCTCCAGCACTACTCGGATAAGGAGTAGCTGCCCTCTTCTTGTTAAATAACTCTTCTTCCAACCAGCTATGCGTTTCTGAACTGTCTGTACCATTGCTTCCCAAAACACTGATTTTTTTGGGTTTCCTCCTAGAGGAAGACCCAGATAGGTGGTAGGCGAGTTTCCAGGTATTACTCCTAAGGACTCCGCTGTATTATCCGGCTTAGTAGCTTGGACATTCATCCCGAGCAATTGGCTTTTATTACCATTTATCTTCATTCCTGTTAGAAAACAAATGTCTCAAGGATCTCTTTGACCATTTTAGCCTCCTCCTCTTTGTCCTTCATGAAGATGAGGCAATCATCCGCAAATAGGAGGTGCGTTAATCTCACCTTCTCCTTCCCAATCTCTATTCCTTCTAACTTACCAATTTGGACTGATTTCTGAATTATCCTTGTTAAGAAATCTGCTACTATTGTGAATAGGAATGGTGACAAAGGATCGCCTTGTCTAAGGCCTCTATACCCATTAAACTTTCCCTGCGGCTTTCCATTTATGAAAACTGAGAAATTTATTGTTTTTAAACAGGCCTGAATCCAATTTCTCCACTGGTTACCGAATCCTTTCTTTTGGAGGACAAAATCCAAAAAAGACCATCGAACTGATTTGTAAGCCTTGGCTAGATCAACCTTAAGAACATAGCCTTGTTTTCCACTAACTCTATGGTCCTCCACCGCTTCATTAACAATTAGAATTGCGTCCGTAATCTTTCTCAAAGCCACAAACGCCATCTGATTTTCACTAATTGTTTTAGGAAGGACAGTCCGCAGCCTGTTCGCCAAGGTTTTAGCAATTATCTTGTAGAGGCTTGTGGTAAAGCTAATAGGCCAGAAATCTCCGATTTTTGTTGGATTCAACTTTTTAGGAATGAGGAACAAGTAGGTTTCATTCACTTTCCTGTTTATAATGGCATCATAGTGGAACTCTTTCATACAGGCTATAATATCTGTTTTGACTATGTTCCAATTCCTTTAGAAGAAGGCCATCGTGTACCCGTCTGGGCTCGGAGCTTTCCTTCCATCACAGCTGAAAATTGTCTCTCGAATCTCCTCTTCCTCAAACTCCCTTTCCAGCCATGTACTATCCTCATTCTGGATCTGTTGCCATTCCAAACCTTCCACAGCCCATTTTGTAGCACTAGGTTCCTTTACTAAATCAGAGAAGTAATTCAGAATTATATTGTGGACTTCTTGTTCTTCTTCTACTAACTGCCCATTATTATCCTCTAGTTTTGAGATTGTTGCCCGAGCCCTCTGATTGAAAGTATTCTACGGAAGAATCTTGAATTCACATCTCCTTCCTTGGCCCATTTTATCTTTGCCTGTTGTCGATACAATTGTTCCTGTCTGCATTCAATGGTCTGAATTTCTTCAATTAGCTTTCTTCTTTCCTCCATAAGCTCCTGAGAATCCTCTTTTTCTAGTCTTCTATCCATCCCTTCCAACTGTCCCCTCAAAACTACTTGTCTGGATCAATCCTCATTGGTTTGCCCCTTTACCCAGTCCCTCAACTTTCTTTTCAAGTTACTAAGTTTCTGCATCATTTTATATCTCATCCATCCGTTACCATTATCATATTCTCATTCCTCTTTTATCATTTACAGAATTTTTGGCTGTTTTAGCCATTCATTATTGAATTGGAAGGGGGCAGGCCCCCAATTTCCTTTTTCAGTATCCAGGAGTATGGGCCAGTGATCAAATGTTAATCTTTGAAGGCCCCAAACTTGCTGTTGTGGGTATCTTTCGCACCATTCCCCATTGCACAAGAACCTGTCAAGTTTTGATATGGCTGGATTAGTTCTTCCATTGCTCCATGTGTAAGACAGATTTTTTAGATCTGGTTCAAACAAGTTCATCTCCTGAATCCAAGAGTCAAACATCCTCATTGAATCCTTGACCTGCTAATTATTTCTCTTCTCCTCAAGAGTTCTAATCATATTGAAATCTCCTCCCACGCACCAAGGATCTCGGATGTTGACAGACAAAGCCGCAATTTCAGTTAGGCAATTTTCCTTCCCTTGGTTATCACAGGGGCTATACACCGCTGTGAACCACCAATACCCCTCTCCCTCACTGCTAATTTTAAGAGATAGGGAGTGCATCCCTTCCATTTTGTCGACCACCTTTATTCTTTTGTGGTTGTTCTCATTTGTTGTTAGAGTAGGAGGTATACAGCTATCTATAGTTCCATCTGAATCATTGGAGACTTAGGGGAAGGATGAATAAGGATAGCGATTATGTACCTTGTTCAAGTGACCGTCTACCCTTCGTGTGGATTTGCTCACCATCTTGAGCTCCTCCTCTATTATGCCTATTTCAATTCATGGTGTATCTAGAACCCTTTCAGAGTCTATTTGCATTAAGTAATCGTTATGGTATGAGTCATTCTCTGATTTAGTCCACCATCCCAGCGCTTTTTCCTCCCAATAGGCCAGGGCCCCTTCCTTATTTCTCTTAGTTCCTTTTTGGTGTCTATGATAGAACTTTATTAACGAGAGGTCAATGGGCCTACATTATACCTTGCCCATTTCCTTTACTAGCAAGAGGTCTGTGGGCCTGCATGATCCCTCGCCCATTTCCTTATGTGCACTCCTCAACCATAGTGTTATTCTACAATGTATTCATTAGCCCATTTAGCCAAGCCCATCTACCCTCCAACTCTGTTTTAGGCCAGGCCCGCTACTTCCTTATTGTCCTCTACATCTCAACTGAGCCACCCAATACCTCTAGTCACCCTGTCAATAGCAGCTCTCCTTGGTCCTCCCCCTCTCCTGTTACTTCCTACTGCCACATCTCTAGCTCGTCATTGTTGCACCACCTTTGCTACCCTATGACTCGACTTGTCAGCATCTACGTCGTCTTCCACACAATTGCTCAGCACCTCAACGTATGGCGTTCTTCAATCACCAAAAAAACATGTTCCTATGTTTTTAAGTCCAACAAGATGATTTCCAACAAATTGGTCTATGATCTATGATCTTACTTCTTTGATCTTCACTCCCCAAGTCCTTTCAATCTCCACTAATCAAAGTTCCTCAATTCCTCTATTATCATAGATTTCAAATTCCTTCAGAAGAAAACCAAAATCATGGCATCTCAGTCGCACAAACACCATCTCCATGGAAGAGTTGGACAACGTAAGTACGTAACTTGTGCAATATCAATCAGCCCGCCACATGCTTCTCCTATTTTTTTCGAACATGTGAATGTTCTAATACTTTGGCTTAATACCCTCAACCCTCAACCAACTGTTTCTACATGCTACTTTTATCCTGTTCAGAGCCATCTCTTCTTTCCAGTCCTTGATGTAAAATCCTCCCATGTAGGTCGGGTATCTTTCTGCACTGAGGATTTTCACATCCTCAACTTCATGGCAATACAATACTCCTCTTTCCACGTCCAGTTTCCTTATGTGGATCTCTCGCTTTAGCATTAGTCAAATAGACCTCTCCACCATCGTCCACGAGGTTTCATCAGAGGTTCCGATGATCAAGAATTTTTTTGCTGCCTTGTCCCTGCGTAGTGCCCCTTCCCTTCGTGAGTATGTGATTTTCTTCTTGGGGTCAGTTTGTGCAGTCTATCTCAGTACCTTTCCTTCTTTAGTATTCCTTTGCTGCCTCTTGTGTGTCCTCCCCCTATCATTACTCTTTCTGGTTTAGCTTCTATTCCTGCCTCCCCCCTTTCTGGTGCCTTTGTATCATTCCTTTAAAACATTTGTCTTTGTTCCTTTGATTCTTGTGCCAACTTGTCCAATGCTTCCCATAAGTTTCTCTATGCTTCCCATAAGTTTCTCCATGCTACTGTCGTTCATTCTTCTAGGATTACGATGCTTTGATGGTGTCCATATATCATCTTTGTCAGCTTCAAGTATCATCCATTCTTATTCACCAACATCTCCATCAGCGTGTTATATCCTTTTCTACAAAAAACTCCTTTAGATGTCTATTGAGCCTTTCCTCTAATCTTTTCCTCCACTTCTCTTTGTAACCAAGAGATCATCTCAGTGTTCACCGCTATACAGTATACTTGGGCTTTCATTACCTCTTGGATAATGACATCCCTGCTATCCTTTGTGTAGCATAGCAAGAAAAACTTATATCTAGTTCAAAATGATGCATAGCACCAATCTCCATTTCTTGTATTTGTGACTTTGTATTTATATTGTTGACCGTGGTTTTTTGTGCATATATTGTTTTCCCCACTTTTACACCACTTAACGAAGTCCCCCGTTTCCATTGCACCTTCGAAAGTTGCTTTTTGTTCTTCTTCCTAGTCACTTCAGTCCATTCTTTGTCCTCTGCGTTGCTCAGGTTTTTCTGAGCACCCTCTTCCATTCACCTTCTCATCCTTGTAGTATGTTGGTGCCCATTCGGGTTCTCATTCTTTCACTTCTTCACATCTCATAGGGGCATGATTATGAGTTTATCAATAGCCTTGGAACAAATGTGAAGACTCCATCGTCCAATCCAAACTTAATTTCAGTGAAATTCCCAACAGCTTTTGAGTCAATAGATTGCAAACTTAATTTTAATTCCAATCCCCACTTAAGTATTTAGAATATCATTCTTACCTCTCACCCATTCATTCATAGAATACCCCTTAGACAATTCAGAATTGCTATCCAAAACAAGGCAAGCAAATGCAAGCTCCCCCAAGTCAACACCACCAATCTATCTTGAAAACTTCATTCTCAAAGACTCTTGTGTCATTCCTTCCAAACTGGCAGTAATACTATAAAACATAAAACCTGCCAATTTTCTTGCAACACAAGTGGATTATGTGTCATGTTTGGTATTATGTTAATTCCTTAAGTGTCATTTTCCTCCCCAGCCACTACTAGGGGAAAAAATGTCATTTGCCCCATGTAGTTTGGAAGAGCATTAACAAGTAATATGATTCACAATTCCCAAAGGATGCTTCGCAAAGATACATGGAGATTGAACATGTAAAGCCTCAACATTACTACTACTTGTTAATGATATGGTATTATATGACTTTTTTTTCTCTTTTCTTTTAAAAAATATATGCAACATATAATACACAATATAAAACATAGAAAATGAAATTCTAAACTCAATGACACCAAAATTATAATTTATAAAAATTAATTAATAGGTTCAATTAGCAGCTGATCAATTGAAGAAAAAAATATTAAAAGAAAATTGCCTCTAATTTCATAACAACATAAGTAGTTGTATTAACAGCATCATAGTCGATATCCTTTGCTTTTCCATTTATTTTTAAATTCAATTTCAAATATCAAAAGAGACAAACCCAATTATAAAAACGACTGTGAAATAGAGATGACAGGGTTAGAGAGACACAAGAATCATTTTGTCCCTCCTTAGCTTAGACGACGGCTGTTATTATTCAGGAGAAGAGGATAGGTTACGTTGGCATGGAGAAACCCTCAAGATATTCTCAACCAAATCATTTTTGTGCCATCCTTCTTGATAATCCATTTGTCCCTCCCTTACAACATGTCAGTCAATCTAGAGCACCTACACCACCAATAGTTAAATTTTTGGAATGTGTAACTAATCTTGGTGAGCTGAGAGATTTTGTCCAACTAAGGTTTCCAAGTATGAATATATCTCCCTATTGGTGTCATCTATGCAGGCAAGCTTTGGAGTTAGTGGATCATATTTGTTGTAAGTGTTCATTCACTCATAGTTATGGAAAAGGAGGCAACTTGACTTACCAGTTATAGGTTCAAAAGTGGATGGGGGCAAGGAATTAATATTTTTATACACATAGATAGCATTTCAACAAATTAAAAGATACGTGAGAAAATGGAAACAAAAGACCAGTTTGGAAGCATCAATAGTAAAAAACCCAAAACAGAAAAATCGATAAATAGACAAAATCTGGTCCAGAAGCACGGGACTGCATGTGGCATACCTCTTCTTCGATCAAGAAAACAAATTACAAGAAAGGTTAACAAATCAACCAGAGAAATCAAGCTCCAGTTAAGTAAAGCAGCTGCACAAGAAAGTAGAGAAAGAGATAGTCAGTCAGTAAAAAAAAAAAAAAAAGATTATAATTTCTGATAGCAAATTGCAATTTGTGATATAAGATATGACGTAACGAACTATGATGAAGGAGCGCAGGCAACCAGCAAAATGTCTACAGTGTCAAAATGTCAACACGAGATTACTAACAGATAAAAAGATAGAGCTGACTAGAATAAGCAATTGTTATCAACTTGATCATAGAATCTTTCTTTGATATCAAAAACAGAACTACCAAGAGCTATGCCCGTACCAGTGGAGACCCTAGATGTGCCTTTGTAACAGTTGATAAGTAAGTAAGTAATCACTGACATGTAGATTAGGAACTTAAGGATTTATAGGCATCAAACGTCAATTTGATATTTAAGTTTCCATTGGCGGAACAAATTCAGTTTCTTTTGTTCCCTCTCAGTTTTTCCTCTGATCAACTTCGAATTCGTATCTGAAAGCATTCAAGCACCAATGTTACAGCTCCCTCCATAGTCTCCTACTTCCAATCAGTTTTTTCTTCACCTTCTTTCCCAATGGTATCGGCAACAACAGCTCAAGGTCCGACCTCAACTAAGGGTTTCCCAGGCCATCAATCCAGATTTCACATCCTATCTTGCTCCAAGACCAGTAACACAGTTAATTTCTATGTAATTCAACATCCAATTGGCTATATGGAACTTAATCTACACCACTCATCCCCAGAAAACAAGCCCAGCTAAAGAGAGATTTTTGCCTGACCTATTGGCTTAAATTGATAGTGGCAGTACATATGACACTCCAGAGTAGTAGATGTTAAACCGGTAAATGAACTTCAACTCCTAAACAAATTTACCTGTCAAAAGCAGCAGAGGCAATAGAAACCCGCCAAGGAAATTACCCATGATGAGCGCTCCGTCTCTCGACGCTACCACTCGCCTTCCGTTAACAATTCATCCACTTGCTCTTTCATTCACGACGTAACCAATCAGAACTCGGCAAAGACTTCGAATTTCTTGGAAAGAAGAAATTATAATGATGACGATCTTCGAAACCGGACATTAAATGCCGAAATCTCCTGAGAGATCCTCCATTTTAAGTCGAAACTCGAGAAATTCACGAATAATTATCGTACTCTTCCGATTATGAAAAAAGGAGGAGCTTCAAGAAAAAACTCGATTATTATTTCAAGGTAGAAATAGAAATAACGAAGCGCATTGGCTTTGGGAAACAACGGGAATTTGTCGTGATTGCGATTCCGAAACTATCTGGTGAAATTTGAGAATCCTTGAAGGATTCTTGGTCTTCTGCCTCTTCTTCTTTCCTTTTTTTTTTTTTTTCTTTTCTGAGAACTCAACGAAACGGCGATTTTAAACGCCTGATTTCATCAGATATCAGAGTTTTGCTTTGTGTGCATTCTTCGTTTCTGACCTGTGTGGACGGCAAAGGCTATCTTAGTCATTTTATTATTAGGGATCACGCGGGTTTCGCGTGTTTTCGAATTTCGGTGTCCGGACCCGAAACCCCATGTTGTAGGTCGTTTGGTTACAGGTGTATCTCTATTCCGACTATAAGTGTTCCAGTTCGGGAATTGCACCCGGTAAATTGGGGTCAAATTATACAATAAATAAGAATTCAATTGTGTAATTCGTACACAAATGTTGTGTTCCAAATTTTATTTAATTTAGAAGATTTCAAATAGATGTTTTTTATAATTTTTTGTTAAAAATAGGTGATTTTCATTAACAAATAAAACATTCTTTTTTAAATTTTTTTATTTAATTACATTCTAATTTTTTGAATTATATACCAGATAATCGCCAATAATTTCTAAAAAAATATAATAAAAAATAGTATGTGTTCCAAAATAATTTTTACTTTTTCCTTTTCATAGTGCAAATTATTTATTATCTTAAATATAATATTGATGACATTTACAATCTTAAATAATTTCACAAGGAAGACAAATAAAAAGGAATCAACAATGTTTGTTTGATCTCCTTTTTTTTTTTGCCAACTACAGTTTACAATTGGTGGGGGGAGGAGGGGGTTCGATCCCTGTTTAATCTCCTTTGAAGTAATGAATTTTCGAACCCTGACTCATTGACAATTACCAAGCTTTCATGACTACTACTGAGAGTATTTGCAATTTTCACTCAAAATTTTCCTTCGATTCTTTTGACAATGGCTACTATTGGAAGATTATGTTCACTAATAACTTAACACTAGCATTTGCATTCATTTTAATACAATTTGTCAAAAAGGGCACCCAAAACCCTAAATTTTTATTTTCAATTTTGGTTCTTGGTTTTAAATTACAAATCAAATAAAATATAAAAATTGAATGTTTTAGGGGATTTGTAGTGGGCACTCAATAGAGCTTATAGAGTGCTCACATGGCCAAATGTCCCACTAGGCTAGGCTAAGATAAATCGACTTTAGATCAAGCGCACAAAATTCTAATTTTGAAAGAACATGCAATACCTTCAGCTATTCAGAGCAGTTGGTGCAGGTATCTCACTACCTCACAATAGAACAGGGATCGAAAAACTGTTGATGACAAAAAAAAAAAAAAAAAAAAAAAAGAAAAAAAGAAAAGAAGAAGAACTAATAGGATCTTGCCAGCCAAAAGCTTCTAGGCAGCTTCACAAATCAACCCCAATCCAAGCTAACAAATTGATGAGCAACTTGATTTTGATCACATTCAGCTAGCTGGTCTAGTCAGTTTTAATTATGAATAAACATAAACCCTAATTCCAGGATTAACATGTGGTGCCCCCTTTTCAAATATATTTAAGAAAAATTGGTGTATGAGAAAATTGGTGTAATTTAAAATACAAGTCACCCAACCAACGGGTCAACTGATTAATTAATTAATCTGGTCACGAGGTGGATATTAATTAATTCAGCACCGCACAGAATGCCTAATGGATATTAATTTATTACTCTCCAAGCTCAAATATTCTAAAAAATATATATCAATATAAGATACAGGGGACCCAATATAATTTAGCATAACATTTCGCATGCAAGTACTTAATAAATCTTATGTATGTCGTGCTTCAAAGAAGGTAACTTCTATAATTTATACATTAAATAAGCAAATATTCCATAACTAAGGAAAAATATTTTTCATTAAAATATTAAATTAACTATTTTAGTTATATTTTTATATAATAAGCATTTGAAAGTATATATATATATATATATTTACAATAACAAATAATACCACTACAAGCAGGGTCAACCACTAAGTAGAAGCCCAAAGAGCAATAGCCTAGGCTCCTTATTTTTCAGAGCCCCATATATATAATTAAAACCTATTTGCTCCAGCGTTCGTGGCACAGCTATAGTGCGCTTTAGTTAAATCAACAATGGAGAGTTGTGTCGTAAGCCCGAGAAAAGAAATATTTGACATTATGTTCACTATATTTAATGGGTTATTATATAATATATTTGTAACTATTAAATAAAATAATAGGGCTGGAATTAAATTTTGAATGTGATTAGACTAATTTTTAGTGTAATTATATGTTTTACTATAATAATATAAAATAAAATATTTATTTAAACTCATTTTTTATCTTGCAATTTAAGCTGGTCAGGTCATACTTTTGGTGCCTCTCTTAGTCTTCTTATTGTTATTTTAACTGGTTTTATATTAATCCATT